>JAEMWC010000769.1:357500-425541 GCA_016490735.1 Pachyseris speciosa | reverse complement strand
AGAGATAAATTCGAGTTTCAGTCCTGAGGCAAAAGTAACAACAATTAAACCAAATGTTCAAAGCTGAAATTTATTTAATTCACCTGTCGTTGTAGAGGTTTCCATCACTTGAAAAAACACATCCCGTAAAAAACACGCATCGGTAAACATAGCAAACGGATTTTCCAAAGAAAGAACTTCGTCCTCCAAGTTTGAGCTACTCGTTCCTCCAATTAATGGTAAACTGTTCTGTGACCCTTTTTGGTGAGCTGCAAGATGCCGTGGAATCATCATCTTGTTTTTCAACCACACAATCCCGCTACACCGGGCGCCATGCAAGCCGATCCAAGTTTTAAGTTTTTCACGAATAAAATCTTAGGCACTTTCTTTTTTCACTCGAAAAGTCACCTTCCTGAGTATCTTTTAAAACTAGCTCTTGATCATTACGCCTTTTTTAGCGAATGCATGAGCCAAAATTCCGCCGAATTTCACTGAACAATTTGCTTTTTGATCGCGATTTTAGATTAAAAAAACAACTTGCACTTTGATGGCTTCTGAACTTTGATGGTTTGACATTTTGACAGATTTGGTCGTGTTTAACCAATGCAATGTATTGAGCCATTCTAACAAGGATTGTGATTGGTCTGTTTTAGCATGCCTTATGAGAGTACAGATGTACGGCTGACGCCACTCGTAGGATTTGGAAAAAACGTTTTCCAAAACTTTTAGCCGAATACGCGAGGAAGCGTGCCTCTTTTTCAAAATAAGTTTTCATTCACATGCAAATTAAATTCATTTTCATACGAATGGTTGAGCACCAGGCCTCGCTTTGAAAAGGAGGCCAAACGTAATTCGGAAATGGCCTATTGACAAGTGAAAAACAGACCTTGTAGGAAGCTGAGACAAACTGAAAATAATTTTGGGCTGTAGGCTGTAGGCAGGACAATCAAAGTAACTATGAGCCACAGAACTCGGAAAAAAGATTATAGGGCACTCGCGGAAACATTGTTGAAAGCATTGCATTTTACGCATGATAAGTCTTCATGATAAGTCTTCATGACAAGTCTTCGTGATAAGTCTTCACAGGGTCAAGTGTACACCTGTGCAAAACAAATAGCCCTCCAGTCTTTGGTATCTGTTCCGTTTATCCCAGAAAAGCAACGTGTTGCGTCTGGGATAAGTTCGTTTCCTTTTCTTCGACGACGGCGTCGTAGAAGACAATAAAGGGAAAAAATGCCGGAAGGAAAAAATGGGTACGTCCATGCTTTCCACTAGAAGCTAGAATTCTGCCTGCAAAATGTCTTCCAAAGATTTTGCCATAGTCGCCGCTGTATGAAAAATAGTTCTGGTGGCGGACTGGCTTCGACAATTCCCCGGCAGTCTTATAAGACTGTTCACAGTTGCCTGTCAGTTTTCCCTGGGATTGTAAAGAATCGTATGCTTTGATCGAAGTGCCGCCATCTTGGTTATAACGGCGATTGCAACCTGGGAAAGAGTAATTAAATTCCCCAGGGGGGAGGTAGGTCTCTAATCAGGGTACATTGTGTAAGGGCTGCTCGCCTTTGCTAACCAAGATGACAGCACTTCGATCGAATCGTACGAGTCTCGACAATCCCACGGAAAAACAGGACACCGCGAACAATCCACGCTCTGCTTGCTTCTTTATTATGTTGTTATGCATGGGCTCCTGTGTTATGCCAACGATGTTCATCCTTGTTTTAGCAGAAACATAACATAATAATTATCTAGCGGCATAGACATAATGAAAGGGAAAAGATCATTTTAACATTATGTCGTTATGTTCATGTTGTTCTTATGCTGCTAATATGTCATTATCGCTCATGTTCACACTGCAAAGAAGACCACATAACGCCCTTCTTATGTCGATATGTTTATGTCGTTATGTCACTAGTGTAAACCAGGCTTAACGCTATCGTTATAGATTTAGAAACTCCCCATCCAACCTTCGCACTGAAACATGCTCTGCGGGCTCTGCCCACAGCACACTCTTAAAATAGTTCATTAATGCCAAATTATCCTGTCAACATTATCCCTTTAAATAATTATGATGTAAGCTAATGCATAACTGGGTAATTTTTCTTCTTCCCTCTTTACCAGGCCTCATGTATAGCTGCTAAGTGCTACCAGCTGGGGTATCAGGCAGGTGGTGTGATTAAGGCCACTCAGAGTGGCTCCTGTCCCGATGGCCCTCCACTGTCTTGGTGATGGTCTACTCAGATAAAACTGTAAAATCTTTTTAGGTGATGCGTTTTTAACGTCTTTAACGGCCCATTTCAATACACGAGGACAAGGCGGATTCATAGTCGCAATTGGTTTCCAAAATAAAGTTAGATACAGAGGATTTAGCCTTCTCTAGGTAGATCCAGATCGTTTCCTTGAACCATAAGAGCAATAATACAGAATTAATATCCCGGCGGGGGGGGGGGGCGTTCTGCCTTATATGGGCTATATAGGTATTTGCGGCCCAAAAGGTATGGTTTTTTAGCCGTTTTGGTCGGAAATAGGGTATCAATTTTGACTTTTTGGTCTGAAATAGTGTATACTTTGTGCACTCTTGTCTTGAATTCGGTATGTTTTTCAGAAGAAGCTACTTCTTCATCTTTAGCCGATAAGACCATCAACAAAAGCCCTTCTCTTTGTCTTTTAATTATGTTTACGCCAACTGTGTACGTGAAATAGGTCTGAAATAGGGTATCGAATTTTTGGTCAGGTCTGAAATAGGGTAGGGAAAATCGTAGATTTTGGTCTGAAATAGGGTAAGGGTTTCAGGAAGCGGGCCGCACACCCCCACCCAATTTTTCTGGGAGTACCCCCCCGGATTAATATACCGTATTTTATCTGTTTGTCACATACACATTAATTACATAGCGATACAAAAGAGTAAATACACCGAGGTAGTGGAAACCATGGGGCTCATCAGGATTGTAGGTAAGCCTCCTTCATTTGAAGTCAATACAAGTTTAAGGGAAAGTTGCACACAAAACAACACGTCTTTTGCACTGAATCATACTGTAGTTTCACAGAAAAAGACTTATTTATAAATAAGCTTTTTATTGAACAACTATAACAGGGTACTGAAAATTTGTACAAAACACAGAAAATTGTCTAGTGTTAGTTTTAAGCGAAGAGCTAACCACGACATAACAAGCGAAGAACGAGGAAAAAAATCTTTGCTCGTTCTCGCACGCTCGCCCCAAATATCTGACAACCTGGAACACGCTAACTTTGGAGGCAAAAGGGAGCTTTGGCAACTGTTTATAAACAAACTTAATTGAACAAAAATAAAACGTATAACGTTTTGTTTCTTACGGTTTCTTCAGTGAAGTCCACTGATTTATGTATTATTTCGCTTCGTTGGTTATATTTGCACTACTGATCCATAGTTAACTGTAGTATAACTTGGTTTATTATCCAAAGTATTTAAAACAACTGAGATGTTTCGATCGTTCAACGATCATCATCAGTTGTGAAATAGTTTACAGTTGTGATTTGAATTTATACTACCATTGACGCGTACAGTTTTTTTCATGAAAAAAAATTTAAGGGCAATACGTAAATGCGCGAGACCTGGGACAATATACATTTCTTGAAATCGGATGTACATAGAGAGACTATTTAAGTATAAACTGCAAAATAATTATAGCTATTGCACAAAATTTTCATAGTAAGAAAAACTAAATAACAAAAGTACTAACGCAATGGAAAACCACATCAGAAAGAAAGAGTCAGCTCGGCATGTTTAAGCTGCTTGTTTAACGTGGGATTTGGAGTTGCTTACCACATGTATCCCACCGCAAAGGCGAACAGTAATCAAAGTAAGGTTGGATGAGTGATTTGCATAGAGTTACCTAACTGCTTAGAATCTACTAGTCCCTGCTTATATGCAGATGATACCCAAATCTATGCCTCTAGTTCGAAGAAGACGTACTTGCTAACTATAATATAAATTCTGATTGGGTTGGCGCTACAGAAAGAATCTCCAGACTACAGATCTCCAAAGGTTGGCATCTCTCTCATTCTGCCGGAACTTCTACCATAGAATACCATGGCATTAAAAAGCCCTTTCATCAACTGGTTTAGCTACTTTTTAGGCCAATGTGGTGTCGGCTGGATGACTAAACTATAGTTACACACCCCTCAGACGTTGACAAGTAGTTTATTTACTATTTTTGGGCAATACTGTCAATTTCTTAACCTTATTTTTAAATGATAAACGATTTTATTTTTATTTGCGTGATGTGAAATCCACTGAACTATAGAACTTTCTGCAGAAAACTTGCTCTCTTCTTTATAGCAATGTCTCTGTTTCAAATGACGTATTTGCAAACAGTTTCACACTGCTGAATATTTTTTCTCCTCACATTTCACCGAGATTCCAGTAACGTTTATGCAAAAATTCCTCCTTTCTTTATGCAAGCTAGCGGACCTATCTAAGGAAACAAACTCCTGCGATCAAAAGCAGTCAAAAACCACTAATCATTTATTGTTTTATGGGTCATCGTGTTCTAGGTTGTCGCCGGGTTTTCTATGCCGTCATTTTTCGGGTCGTTGTTTTCTAGACATCCATAACACAAGCAATGTTGACTGTACTTGAAAAATGCGTTTTATTAGAGAACGCAATACAACTATCTGTACAGATGATAAACATGATGCCATCGTGAAATAAAATCGAAAGGAATTCAGATCTTTCATTCTAACTTTGTCATATTGTTGCAACCTAAGTGAATCAGTGATGTAGCAAATTTCAATTTCTGATTACCTCTTGCGAGAAGGGCCGAGTCAAGACCAAATTGGCCTCTTAGTAGTTCAAACGACAATTAAGGCCACCCAACTCTGTTCCCCAGTCGTACAGGTATCATAAAAATATAACATAACTGTATGGGGAATCGAATTGGCGATGCCTGAGAGACTGGTAAGTTATACTGCTAACATTCTATTCGTGAATATGTCGAGGGGGCGAACGAGAAATCCGAGAAGGGAAGCAATGAAGCCGGGGGGACTAGGGATCGACTGGGGGTGGGGTGGGGTAAAGTAGGGTTCCACCCAGTCTTTTTCTTCGATTAGAAGTTCAAAGACTACTGCAAGGTTGATACAACGTAGTATATTCCAGAACAATGTTTCGGCTGGCCAAACCAGCCTTCTTCAGGTTTAGATGTTACCAATTATAAAATGAAATTACAGTATAAGGATGTCGCAGTGCATGGGAGGGGCGGAAATGAGGTTTATACGACTTCTGATCGTCTATTTTTCAAGTTCCGCAGTTAGTTTTCTCTTTCACCCAGTCTCTTTTATTTGTTTGTTTGTTTTCAGCTAGCTCACTCCAGTCTCGTCGCGTTGTCGATGGCTTTCGCTCAAGGACTGCAAGCACTCTAGGAATAAAAGAGGTTCTAGTAGACCACCCAAACTGAAAGATAAAAACAGCCTTCAAGCTTGTTATTTGACTAAAAAAACCATTTGGACAAAGATTGCAGGAAAGGAGCGTCCTTGCCAAAGAAAACAAGCAAGATTTGATTTGAATGTAAACCACGCTTCCTTTTGCGTCACCACACCACATTAAACTACTCAGCGATTTACTTTCCTGGGTGTGTGCGATTTGTTTTGCAAGGCCTGCCTACGGTACAAAGAGAATGCTAGTGAGAGAAAATTATAATAGCTTGACTAATAGTTAAAGCTTGAAAAAGATTTCCCAATGGGTGACGAAACCATCGATTCATCAGGTTATATATTCCCCCAAGGTGCTCACACCTAAAACCATTGAGCAATCAATTTCCACTTTCAACTGCGGATCAAGTTCATATCAGCTTCCTACAGAAGGCAGCTGCCATACACATCCGCTAACTCAAGCAGATATAAACAAAGACTCGTTTATTTATAAACTGCTACTCGTTTATCAGAAACAAGGCATTTTCATTCAGGGATTTCCATACAGCCGAAAATCAGCGTAAGTGCTATTCACACTCGGCGGAGTAAATTGGCTATCGCTATTACGGCGAAGTCTGTTGGGAGAATTTAAATTCTGTCACATAAAATCTGATTTTAATTTCATGCTTGAGTAGCCGCGACATAATTTTCTTCCTTTGTTTTCAATTATTCATTTGGCAGCGAAAATCTGTTCGATGAAGATGCAAAGAAATGCTGTGTTTTACCTTGAGTCGTGACCGAAAGAAAAACGCACTCTGAGACCGTTGAGATGCAGTTCCCGATTGTCAATGCTACGATCAAGTTGTCGCCCGTGAAGAGAGAGGCAAGAACAACCCGAGGAAATCTGTTTGTTGTGAAAGAAGTGAAATCCGCGAACCAGCGACCTTTAACCAAGCCAACCGCTGTATCTAAGAAAGTCGTTGAGGTGAGCGTACCCAGAGAGGCTTTGAAATCCAGATCCCGGTATGAACAGAAACGTTGCTTCCCCAGTGTGCCATTGATCGAAGTCAATATCAACAAACATGGATTTCAGGTAGGAATACTACTGTGCATTTTCCCAACATACACATTTATACGTGGTATAAAGTAAAAGTCACACAATTTTCGTTGTTGCTTGCGGTACTGAAGAAATCAGATATTTATTTGTGCTGAATTAGCTAAACTGATATGAAACTAATGTGCGCGTATACAAATGCATATACAAAGACAAGTTTCAATGTTCAGGCGATCACGCACATTAATTTTCTCTTTTCCGCGTATCGATAACTTGTTGTTTAGATCTGTGGTGTTTATTTAGTTTATGTTGATCTCTTGCGGCATTCTAACAGTCTGCTTAAATGGAGAATTGGAAGTAGCGTTTGATAACAATAATTGTAACCTTCACTAGAAGAATGACTTTTAAAAGCTTTGCTGAGCTTTTGGGACACAGCTCGCGCCAAAAATATCCATTTCATGAAAGATCCCAGCGTGTTTTTTAAAACATCACACATGTAGACATTGGTCAAATGATGCCTCAAACAAAGATAAACTTACGACCCCAGCAGTACTTTCATATACATCATTCACACTGAGAAAACTCTGGTCGCCACATTTGTCATCCTCCATCGTTACCTAAAGGACCATGCAAAGATATATGTAATCACGAGGGACAGAAATAATTAAAAACTGTATTTGACGAATTGTTTTAAATTCTCAATAAACATTTGATGTTTATAGTCGGAAAGAAAACAAAAGATAAAGTGTAGTGAATGAAGGACAACTGAAAATAGTACGTCGTGGCGAGGAGATACTCTACGAATGTACACTCCACTGATGCCGACTGATACTCAATCTGTCTTTGACTTTGCCGCATCGCCTCAGAAAGTGTTCCTGTGATCGCTCTAAGTGTAAAATGCGCTATTTTTGAACGTTACGACGGGTGCTTCAAGATATCATAAGTCTCGCGGTAAAATTGCTTCTAGACCTGCTAGACTTTCCCTTATCTGGTGGAATCAGGAAATTGTCCCGGAAATGCAGTAAAATTTATACAAGTTTTTGTCTCTTATTCCTTTATACCTTCGAAAAGTTATAGTTATTTATAGTTCAATTGTGTGTGTGTGTCTGTGTGTGTGTGTGTGTGTGTGTGTGTGTGTGTGTGTGTGTCTGTGTGTGTGTGCCATTCCGACCCTAATATTGTAATCTATTCTATGTAATTTGGCTTCCTAGCCTTGTTAACTTTTAGTTTTAATTTTTATTTCATGTTAACTCAGTGTTTCGCAAGTATAAGGATCAATAAAGTTGTTGTTGTTGTTGTTGTTTGGAGGGTTTGTGAATCATTTACCTTACAGAAAACGACGCTAACTAAGCACTAACACCAATGGAAAGTTTTTCCGCAAGACAGCCGGATTTCCAGAAAGCGACTTGCATCTAAAGATATCGTACACACAACTCCACCACTTGGCCATAACACGTCAACCTTTGGTCTTACCTCATTCCATCACGCCCTTTCTCAAGTCCAAAAATAACTATTATAAAGAGAATCCAATTATCGCATTTTTAATTGGATTTTGTGATTGATGTTTAAGAAGACTTAGGATAATTCCGTTCACACGATAGAAGACCAATGGAGACACATTTCAAAGAAAGTGTCGCAATTGTTCTATCGGTTCGGGGTTTTAAAGACAAATCAACTTTTACGAACCTTATTGAAGGGAAATTTTGTTAATGGCCTAATTAGGAACATTTAGCAAATGATCAGTGCTGAAAATAATATAAATGTGAAGATATTTTTAACGTCTTTGGACTGACATTAAGGCTGGAATTGGTCAAAATGCAACTTATTAAGAAAAGACTCAAAAGAAAGGCGGTATTAGCAAGACCCCAGCTGTTCAGATAGCGGATGGCATATCCATGCAGCGGATAGCTCACAATCGAAAGGGATAAATGCTTATTAATTGCAACACATTTTATCCGCTGGATAGCCACTTATCCGTCAGGGCCCAGTCGGTTCCAAGCGATAATCCCGGATTAGTGTGCACTTTGGTTTCCGTTTAATTAATGTTCAATAAAGATTTTTCCCAATGTTTTTCGCCGTCAAGTTTTGAATGAATTTGCTTTCAAACAACTTCCTCAGTGAGCGAGACGGAAACCTCGGTTAAGCGTTTTAATCGTAGATTAGCACTAATCAGCTTTCGAACAAACGGGCCCAGATAAACAATTGTTACGTTTGTATTAAAGGCAACATCAACTTCCTTTACTTAACATTCTTTTTATTGATTGTTTAGATTTTTTGCCCTTCAAAAAAGTTTAAAACTAAACATGATTAAGCGGTTTGAATTTGCTAGGAGTGATTGAATAGTCATTATAGTTTGTATACTTAAACGTCTTGTAGTTATCACCGAATTACACGGGTGTAGTCAGCATAAAAATAATGAACAGCTGCAAAATAGCTTTCAAAATACCTATACATAACACAAAAATAGATAAATCCATACAATAAATACTTTTATAGAAATCAGTCATTTGTGGCGACGTCCGATGGAAATTTGTTGGTACAAAAGTTCCGAAATAGTACAGTTACTTTGTCAAAATGAATATAATGAAATTCATATAATTTTTATTTGAACATGCGATGATCATTCACATATTCATTTGTCGTTGGATGATAGAGAGTGAAGAGTAATTGATGACTCGCCTCTACCAGCTAGGCGGCTACTTGTATACCGCAGGGTTCTCAGGCGTAACCTTAGAAAAAACCTATGGCATGCAGCGATTCTGTGGTCGTGTAGCGTTGCTATGTGTGTTAGCTTTGACTAATGCCTCACTGTATTCAAAGCTGGTTATATGATTAAGAGAGTGCGTTTGTCCGGTTGAGGTCAAAATGCTTCAGTGCATATCATATTATGGTGGAGGCATGGACTGCTTTCAACGTAGAAATTCCTTTTTTAGCACTTAATACGTCCATTGGAACTATTTTTGGTTGTCTTGTGGCCACGGATGACGAGGAGGAAATGGCTTGAATTGCAACTTGAAAACGTTTCACAAGTTCTATCATTGTGTGTAGCAAAAATCACAAAAAAACAGAAATACAAGGCTTCTTTTCCTTCCACAATAATGATTAAAATCTACCTTTTCGTGTTATACGAGCCATTCCTGTAATAGGAAAATGCTTCCTCACAATTTGAATAAACTTTTAACAGGATATTGCCGTGACAGTTTCCCTTTAAAACTGGATGTTCAGGTGTGAAAACAAACGGAAGGGGCCGACTGTTCTCAATTTACACTCTACTGGTATTTCGTTTTGACTGGACAATCGAACAATCATTGCTCCATATTTAACTGTGTTCTCTGGCGGTTAACTGTTCCGATCTTTTGATGCAGTGGTGGATGGAAAAATTGCCAACATTTTTGGAACCAGTTTTTCAACTTCAACCGTGCCGTTTGCTTACCTTCACACGGGAGTGATACATGCTCGTCCCGTTCCAGTTTAGCTGAGGAAGATCAGCCGGTTTTCCATTGAACTGAAAAAAAAAAAAAAAAAAAAAAGCGATCATGGCCCTAGCCTGAGTTCAGGGATCGAGAAGATGACTCAATGTAATTCAAGTTGCTTCTGATCAGTAATTGTTCTATAGTTCCTAGACTTATTATATTATACCTTTCGGGTTACATACTCGGAATGATTGTTATAACGGACCTTTTGCGCCCTGGTAAAATGGTAACTGAACAGTGCTATCTAGTACTCTTATATAAAGCAGTTGCAAAAAAAAAAAAAAAAAAAAAAGAAAAAATGATGCACTGCAGATATGGTTGTTTTAAATACTCTGCACAACCGTCACAGCAAGCCCGGTTCTAAAAATCCTTGCAGCAGAAAACGAAGATCTATCCGGATTATTTTGAACGACTACTTCAACAGTGTTCCATCAAAGATTAATCACACAGCCTGAGAGACCTCATTGAAGAATCTGTAAACTAGTTCGACATGAAGAACTCTGCCACTGCGAATAAAGGGCACTTCATATTCGGTCTTCATTTTACGAATGTGTAGCTGCTGAATATGTCTTCGGTCATCTTTGCAAATCACCATTATGTAAACATAATTTCCCAGTATTTATTGAACTCAAGACTACGGGAAAGGCACCGGAAAATCCCAAGTCAAAGACGCTGCTTTTCGAACAGGCTAATGAGCAAATCGTCACATTAACACAATAAAACGTGTGTTTTCATATTTGCTCCAATAGTACACACCTTGCAATTGGCTAAAAATAATGTTACATATAACGGAGAGGGAAGTGACGCATTTTTATAATTCCGGTGACGCCAATGAGGTGCCTCAATGAGGTTAAAACGAGTATCACTGAGATATCCTCGTAAGCAACGAGGTTTCTAGTGACGTTAGTGGTAGTTTATTTGAATTAATGCAAGCTTTTCGTTAGGTATAGTAATTCATCATTAGAACTTTCAGCTGCTCACCATAAGAGCCACCATTTACACCAACATATTAGACGAACTTCTATCAGGGGTACCCAACGAGCCAAATCAATCAAACGCTGTAGAAAGGCATTTTTAAGTGCCTTATGGTGTTTGAAGCCTGCTTAAACTGATGTTTTCATAAGCTAGAAGAAGTTTATGTGCTCGGATTCCCTAGCTGAAATTTTAGGGAACAAATTCTTCCTTTTAGAAAATGCAAGCTGAAATGAACTTTCTACGAACTCATCTAAGGAACTATTTTCTTTCCGAAAATGCAAGCTGACGTTTTTGACTGCCAAAAACAGCAATTACGACCTTCCCGCAAACTTCAGGGGCTATGATTTCCCAATTGCGAATCTTTTAGGCCACGTTTTAGTGACGAAAATACGAATGTACGCTTTAATCGACGCCGAAAGCCAAAGGCGAGTTACCCTCCACCGAACAGATGTCTACCGAAACTTGTCGTTGGTTGCCCCTATTCTATACCAGTAGAAGAATAAAGTTTATCGGCAGCGAAGATATGTACGCTCTTTGTCAGCGGACATTACCTGTTCCGAGAAAGCGAAGAGTTCCAATCAAATATTGTCACTGAAAATGTACTTAAGGCTGGATTTAACCTGAAGACCGTTTTTAAGTCGCTTTTAAACATGGCCGGATTTAACGTTAATATCTCGTTCGCATTTCAAGGAATTAAATTCCTAAGCTCATCTCACGATGCTATGTTGTGGGATATTTTGTAAATCTTTTGGTGATTTTTGGGTATATTTGGGAAGAGATAATTTTTCTCAAAGGATTAGTTAAATTGAGAAAAATAGGAAATATTGAAGATTTAATGAAGGTTTAAACTGGAATTTGAAGTTAGAAATTAGTAGCTAGACGGACACCAGTTCCCCAGCAACCTGCAGTGCCCTTGTAAGGTGTCAACTGTCTGTTGGTGTTCCAAAATATTTTTTCAACATTTCAATCCCTTGTTTAACCTTCTTAAAACGTTACTACAATTTACTTTAGTCCCCCCGCCCCCGTAATGATATACTCTCAGAGAACGAAGGTAAGTTCTTAGGGACCGCCTTCTAAAAGTACGTAATTGATTCCTTCGCGTGCTCCAAGCGCAAACCGCTCTTCCGTCTTGAAATTCCATTCCGACCGTCTTCAAGGATATATCCTGGGAGATTTCGCTTGGATTTATCAACTTCTCTAGTTAGGTGGAGGGAGGATGGGTCACGTGGTTCACCTTGACCAATCGGAGCAAAGTACTTTTGTCAATCGAGAGCTATTGGGCTATTGACTCCCGGACTGTAAAATTATGTGAAACACTGTAAATTATCATTGTTGGCATATCCAACAGGAGTACTCTACAGGGGAGGGGGATGGTGCAGTGGTGAGAGCGCTCGTCTTCCCACCAACGTGACCCGGGTTCAATTCCCGGATGACGCCATAAGTGGGCTGAGTTTGTGTTGGTTCTCGACCCTGCTCGGAGGAATTTTCTCCGGGTACTCCGGTTTTCCTCCCTCAGCAAAAACCAGCATACGGCTTATTCGAGCTGGCTGTATAGGCTCTACTCCAAGGTCATACATGGACCTTATAGCGGCTGCCAGAGGCGCCTTGTATTTAGCCTGTTCCAGGCTCTCAGATATTTGGGGCGAGCGCGCGAGAAGGAGCGAAGAAAATTTAGCCGCGCGATTTTCTTCTCTCGTTCTTCGCTAGTTGTTTCGTCATGTTCGTGTTTCTCTCTTCGCTCGCACTAAATATCTGAGAGCCTGGAACAGGCTACCTTGTATTAACCTGTAGCAGGCTTCCAGATAGTAAACGGAGGGCAATAGCCGTTAATATCGCGCCCTGTTTACTACCCGGCTGAACGCCTGGAACAGGCTACCTTTATCTACTTTCGGTTCGACCTTTGAATAATACATAGCTTATATAGCGCAGCGCTTCTCAAATATCCAGCGGCGCTTGTTGAGCTGCATCCTTGCTATACTTTGAGGGGACGATTAGCTGGACAGTTTAGGTGTAGTTTTAGCCAACAGAAACTTCTTCACAGAAGTAAATGATATATAATAAGTAAATATTTTTGACAGTAACAACGCTTAGCGGGCTTGTGGCTTTTAAGCCACAAGCTGAGGATTATTAAAATAATCCTCAGTTTGTAACAAATCATCTTTTTTACATTCTTGTCGTCATAAGGCCTTCAGCTAGGCAGGCTAGGTGCCTTCTGAGTAACGAAGTGGCATAGAAACTCTCCACTACACTGAATGTTGTGAACAAATGCCTGTCTCTGTATTCTTCAATGAGGATTGAATATACCCGCGACAGAAAATTGCCTCCACGCGGTCGTCTGAGGAAATGGTTATAATTCAAAGTTAGTCGTGTTTTGACTTTTCTTCACGAAACGTTCATAAAAATTGCATTAGCGTGGTGCGTGCGGGTGGTAAAAATCTCATTTTCAATCGTTTTTATACGTCTGCAGGAAGGATACGTCGTACGGAAATTCATCACGAGGAGCAATGAACCTTTTCCAAGCAACGCTGTCACCTATGTCTTCCTCGTCGACATTGAGTTTACTGAGTTTGTGCTTCACACCATTTTAGCCATGTGTGTGGTGGGGAGGGGGGATAGAGGGTGTGTGTGTGTGTGTGGGAGAGGTGGCGTTTGGCAGCAATTTCCCTTCAGTCCGCTATGCCTTTTAGATCGCTTTGTAGGTGTTTTCGGTCCTTGTACTTTCTCGACCTTATATCACTTTTTCTTTACTCATGTTTTTCTTATAACGTGACTCAACTTGTGCTCTAGCGCGATTAAGAAACAAACTCAAGAGACAAGGTCTAGTAATGAAGCCAACCTTTTGCGCATGTCTAACGGGCGTGACGGCGGGAAGAGGTCTGGGGTCGAAAATGTAGTAAGTACGGATATTTCACCTCAGAGGTGTGGGCATCGCAAGTGTTATGTAAACATTAGGAACGGGAGAGAATGGCAGTTACGGTAATCTTTGTTCATGTGTTTTCATAATTGGACTCGTAATGCGTAGACAAACACACAAACAGCAATCAAAACAGAGCAAATCAGAAGTTACCATTACCATATACGAAGACCCCTGGAGCGCCAGCAACTGTGCTGTGATTGGCTCCTGTTTGTAGACTATAAGCTTGTAACATATTTTTAGACTGGGGAAAGCGGCTCAAATAAGCCCATATATAGCAATCAGGTACATTATGGAGTCACTAATTTTATTGAAATACCTTCCTTACGAGTAAAATAAACCCACCTAAGGAATGAGCTGCGTTTCTCCACCCCCACCCCCACCCCCAAACAAACTAAAATAAACAAAACAAAACAAAATTAAGAAAACAAAACAAAATAAAATAAAAGAATAAAAAAATGCACAAATAATGAAAAATCATGCGTGAACATCCTAAGGTGTGTCCGGCCCATCGTCCAAAAAGTACAGTTGATGTATTAAGCTACATGAGTATTTGATTCGAGCAGTTTTGAGTTGTTTGTGCGTGAAGTTCAGCAAATTCTTCAGGGCAAAATTTCGTTTTAACCAGAAACTGAACGCGATAGAGCAGAACTAAAGCCAATGCTACCGTCCATTTGTGGGCAAAGCACAAATAGTAACTGAGCGAGACAAACAAGTGTTACAGTTCGTCCTTTGTTTTCTCAAAATACAAGAATTCTTGGAAGGTGAGTAATGGACTCTTTTGAAATGTCCGCGAAAACAGGAAAGGGCCGGAGGAACGCGCACGCTCTGATTGGCTAATACTGGCGATGTTAGTTCCCAGTGTCTTCCGCGTAATGTGTGGGAGGGGGATTGAATATGTGCGCCCTAAAGATGAAAGCTTCCCTACATCCCCTGCGATTGAACAGCGAAGCTATGAATTTTTGAGGTACGCATGTACTCAGTGCCGGAATTTTTAGTGTCGTTTGATAGAAGAAGAACTTTTGAACAACTGGAGGAGATCTTGGCGGCCAGATAAGTTTCTAGAGCAAAATGTCGGACGAAGAAAGGCCACCGGCCCCTCCTATACGTCTGACTTCCACGAAAGATTCTTCGATGTCTCCTGCTTCGAAACCCTTGCCAAGCGCTCCTGTTGATGAAAAAAAGAAGAAAGCAGCCACATTTCGATTCTTCCAGAACAAAGGAGACGAGGACAGGAAATGTATGTAGCTTGCTTTGCATTACAAGCCCGCTCTGACCGGAGAAGATTGTATTTTCTGTTATGGCGTCCATAATTTCGCTAATGTGATAACGTGCAACTGTGTTCTAGATTCGAAGAAAAAGCCGGAGATTTCTTACCCAACGCAGTTTGAACACACGATTCATGTGGGATTTGATCCTGTAACCTCGGAATTTACGGTAAGTCGTCATTTTACTTCAAAGCCGAATTTCACTCACGGCGAAGCACTTCAGTTTGAAAACGAAAATCAATCTGTCATCTGCTTCCCTGCGTTCCTTGATCGATTGTTTGGAATCGATGTGGCTCATTTCAGACATCACGAACTCTGCAAACTTACAATCATGCAATGTAAGGGGCTTTCTCTTAGCCAGCTCTTAAATTTTACTTTGTGTCTGCAAAACCGTGTCGTTTACCGGTACAGCAGGAAAGAACTTATCGAAATTCTATTCTTGTTATCTTGGTATTGGAGTTCTTCCTGGTTGAATCCTTTTTGAAAGGCACAACGCCTGGTTTACTGCCAGAACCGAATTTTTTCCTGAATCAGTGTTTGTGTGTTGTGCATTTAGCTTAGTCTTACTGCGTTTATTGTCTCAACTCGCAGTACTTTTGTGATGGCGTTCTTAGTAGGTGGCCATAGCTGAACTTTTGCGAATACTGACCACCGTAAACCTCAACTATTCGAATTCATTGATCGAACCATTCATAGCTTATGGAGACAGATGTTTGCGTGCTCTTAAAAGTCGCCAAACAAAGCTCTTTTGCAGTCAACACGGTTAGACTTGTAACGAAATAGCGTGTAAAAATCAAATAAATAACTCAAGGTCTCCATGCTGAATTCAACAAAGTCAAAGTTTCCCTATTATATATTATGCTATTTATCGGCTGCGTGACGTGATCTGCGAAACCGAATCCCGTTTGATCTTATTCCTCTTTTCAGTCAGTTTAATTCAGCTCGTTTCAGGATGAAAAGAAACCATTATTTTTATCGTTTCGATGCGGCTATATTGATGCGAGATTCCGAAGTTGTCAGTCGACCAGCTGCAGGTGCATACTTTTTAATGTATGTATTTTCCTGCTCTTCTAAATTGCAGCTTACTTAGCTTAAATACATCAAGTTCATCATCAAAGCTCGCTGAAAAGACTGAGCAATTTTAATGATTTCTTTTCTTTTCTCAAGGGTAGCATTTTGCAAATTGTAGCTTTTGAATTTATTCCACTTGGACAGGTGGGAAGATGC
Source organism: Pachyseris speciosa (assembly GCA_016490735.1). Classification (NCBI taxonomy): domain Eukaryota; kingdom Metazoa; phylum Cnidaria; class Anthozoa; order Scleractinia; family Pachyseridae; genus Pachyseris; species Pachyseris speciosa. Next base: position 409,269 of record JAEMWC010000769.1, on the reverse strand, counting down.
CACTTCGACAAGAGTTAGCATTTCAGTTTCATTCGCACATAATTATCTAGTGTATAAATTTAATTCAGACCGACTTGTCACAAATTAAAGCAATCCACCCTTGATATTTTGCTGTAATCTATACTAATACTGTCACCGTCTCTGACAGATTGTCCCTAAACTGCTCTGTAAAATGCGCCATTGGAAGGAAAAAATAAAGTTTTTATGTCATTGATCAAGATAGTAAGATAATTTTGGCCCTATAAATTTGTCTGCAGATTTGCAAACAGTGCCTTGGCAGGTGTGCTATTACAATTTTGTTGTTTCTTTCATATTATGTGGGAAATTATGCTTCGGAACGTCTCGGTCTCTCAAAATATGCCCTTATTGCATACTTAACCTTAGAATTTGGTTGAGTTTACTACTCAACTTCATGTATGTGATTTCTTCAGATGTACTAATTTTAAGCAGTAGTGTTAAGCTTACAGCATCATTTATATTTAATAACCATACTTTTGGAACATTCTAGTGATCCATTCTGTTATAGTGCATATTTTTGTTGACATTGAATGTTGTAATAATAATTTGGTATGTTCCTATATAATACCTAGTTGTCAAACATTCACACATTCATTGTATAATATATGAAAAATCAACAATGGTTAATTTTTACTGTCATCTCTTTGTACACTGTATTGGCACATTTTGTTGCTGAAAGTGAAAGAAAGGTTAGAATTAATTTTTTTTTCTATGTATGTAATTGTAACTGAGGTAGAAAAATTTGTGAAATTGTTATTTAAAAACTGGATTTCCTAAATTTTGACCCTAAATTTAATATTGTCGTGTTTTTGTTTTGTTTCTACAAGTGATCTTGAGAATGCAGTTCTATTTCCTTTGCATATAGTTGAGCTCTGCTTTCATTTGCTTGGTTTCTTTAGATCGTAGAATATATACATGTAGTTTTTGTGGCTAGTGCCTCGTAAGAGGCCAAGCCACTATGTTACGGCCTTGTGAGTGTGGGAGAGTGTGAATGTGGGAGTGTAATTCGGAGTAGCTTCGTACATTTCTGTTCAGCAAGTGTTCGGAGATCAGGGTTAGCAGTCATCGGGTGGAATCACTCAGCTCAAATCACGCTTTTGTGTTTGCCTTTCGTCCAGCAATACAGCAGGGTTGTAGCTTGCTGTTCGTTCGTGAGAATTCTTTCCACAGGACAAAATAAGAGTAGCATAAAGAATACAGATTGAAAGACTCTTGTTCGGTCGGTGAGATGTTATGCTTATGTTGAATATTAAAACTCCACTGGGAGTGTGCATTCGCTGTTAAACTTATTCTTTATATTGATGGGAAACTTTATCCAATGATTATTTTACTTTATTCCAATGTATTTCTTTGCATTAGAAAACAGATGAGTGTTGTACTAAATGAGCGAAGATTCCAATAAAATCTCCGATCAGATAACGCTGGGTATTTATATGATCTGTCTTTAGCATTCATATGTGGGCTGGGTGGGTGGGTGAGACGTTAAAACCTCTATTTGCGCACATAAACGAAGTGTTCTCAAATTCCAGCAAATAAGCCTGAAAATCGGCGAGATGAAATTGGATGATAAACTGCAATAAAGTGACTGGATAAACTGTGAGCGGATGCCAAAAATTTGCATAACACAAAAACAACACTCGTTTATTTGCATATGGTGACGCAGCGCATAGTTTGTTCAAAATTACTTTGCTCGAAGCTGCGAAGTACAGCAGCTCACAACGAAGACGGAATAAATGAGCTATATTTTTCAGAGACTCTCAAAGATTCAAAATCTTTTGACCATGAAAATCGTCAGAGTTGCATTTCACAGGAGATAATTTCATATCTTTCTTTCTCGCCGTGTAACGCTTGATTGAACATATCACTTCTCTACTGTTTGTTTAATACCTTTCGGCCAGCATTGGATGCGTGAAAAGACATTTAGATGCTTCTTTTGTAAGTGAATGAAAGCGAAAATGTTTACACAGCAGCCACGAAGAGCCTATGAGTATAAGAGTATTCCTTCTATGGGCATCTGGATCATTCTCACATACCGTCACTTAACGTTCGGAAATACACTATTCTTGTTAGATAAAATAGTTTTAATTTCCCAGCACACGAAACACAACAAGCCCGTCTTTTGGTACTAGACCAGTGTGATCAACCTAAAAGTGATCGAAAGCTTTCTAAAATCAGATAAATAAACTTTTTAGCTAGAACAGATGAGAGTTAGTTTGAAACCGATGACTTTACTCACACCTGCAAAAAAAATTTGTCTTTCCCGAGTAGATAACTCAGGGTGACTCCATCGGCTCGATTGGGTGAGAATTTTCTCTGAACGGATGGTCGGTATTTAACGGATAGGTTTACTGCTATTTATTTATTTTTGGCTTCAAAAATAGGGTACGCATTATATACAGTTGCGCATTGTATACACGGGTAAATTTCGAAAAAAAAATCTCTCATCAGATATCGCAATACGCGCTAGGTTGTAAACAACTTGCCTTGCGTGACTTGAGTGACGAAGCTCAAACGGCAAACAACTGACAATCGTTTCGTGAAAATGAAAAAGCTTCAGCACTAGCCACATGCAGTCAGTGACTGTCTATTAGAGCTGTCAACAAGGGCTGGATATGGCCTGGGTATTTTTTCTGGGAGCATGTGGCTTTTTAGCTCCCTGATAAAATTGTCCTTAAGTGTTCTTAGTAGAGTGCATATCTTAATAAGGATAGATATATGAAGATAAGCGTGGAGGAAGCATCAGCTTCATCATAATCATGATCCTGATTTTTCATATATGTGCATTACAAAAATATAAGAATAAATTATACAGCTGTACCTAATCAGCTAGCCAGACCATGACTGCAGCAAATTATACATATAAATCAGGGGTTTCATTAGAAGCCGGCAACTGGCAAAAATCGCCTCCTACTTTGTCAGAATTTACCTCTTACCACCAATTACTTTGTCTGTATTTTCAGTAAAATTATTTAAAAAATTCATCAGGTCGCCGCCTACTTTAGTTAACTGAAACGACTATTTCAAAACTTATTGAAAACCCTGATAAATGCCGAGATTGTTTCCTGGCTTTGTCTTGTTTTGAACCAAGTACTGCATGTTGAGGGGAAGCAAAATGAGCACAGCTGTACATGTAAGCCAAAAACCAACATCCTCTGGCATAATAAATCATGGACAGCTTATTCATAGGACTTGTAGGAAATCTGGTATACTGGATTTATATCATGAACAAAAGCAGAAACAATGTTGGATGTTTACCAGCGTAAAAGCTATATTTCCTTAATGCTTATGAACAAATATTATTTGCATACAGTGTTTTTTCAAAAGATGCTTGATTGAGAAAGTATTATACTGTTGTAAATCAAACTGCAAAATGCACGGGACTTGTTTTGTTCAAAACAGTGAAATCGAGGTCTGTACTTTTCCCTGATCAATGGCTTTTGTCTATTTACTGGTTCTTCTTGGGAATGAAGCTTTTTATGGGGCTTGCCATTAATCAGTAATAAAATTCATGCACAGTATACGTAGTTGAAAAAAGCCCTAGGCCAGGCAATCACAACAATGGCAAATTTTATGAATCAACCCTTTTAGGCCAACACATCAGATCATAAGTCTACTGACTTTTTTTTAAATTACTGGTAAGGTTTCCCATTGTCACATATTGGGGGTCAGGGGAGGGGCATTGGTGGAATATTATTATTACATGCATTGATGTTTGACAATTTGGCCAAAGTGGGAGTGATATACTGTTGTATGGTGGTGCAGCTGTACTTAAAATCTGACTATGTGTGATTCTGTTGTCAACAGGGTATGCCAGAAGCCTGGGCCAGACTGCTGCATACATCAAACATCACCCAAGCTGAGCAGAAGAAGAATCCTCAGGTGCGAAAAAAAGGACATTATCATCTGTTCTCAGCCATATTTATTGACTGAGTTGCAAATGATTTTTTTTGTCTTATATATTTTTTTAATAATTACTCTGGTTTGTTGTAACATGTGACTTCAAACATTGAAATGCTCTCTTCCTCTGACAAAACCACCAGGAGAAACAGTACAGCGCACCGATAACATTTTTTATCTTTTTTGGTACTTTCATGGTATTCATAGTGCTGTATCTTGTGGCACACAGTTGGCACTAATATTTCCCCTTAATTATGCTTTTGTCTGCCTAATTCAGAATACACTGTAGCTATGAATTCAGGTTGAGAAAATTTTCAGGGCCTAACTTATTTGCAGTTTTAAACTTTTGGGAAATACATATTAAGTTCAAATTGAGTTTTCAGCTGGATTTAGGTTTTCAGTGTTTTTTTTTTTATTTTTACATATTGTACACCTAGAAACAGTTATCTTTAACCTCATACAAAAGTTGATCATTTAAGTAGAAACTTAAGCAACCAAAATACTTAACCACCATACATGTACAACATGTGTACTGAACGCCAAATCCAGAATCAAGCAGACTTCAACTTAGCTTGAGTTGGAGCTTCTGCATTCCTTCCTTCCTTATAGGATTTTGCAAATAAATTATGTAGACTTATTCGCCAATGGTGAACCGTATGTAAAAAGGGATGGTTGCTGATGTTTCATTTTTCATGTTGTCCTTCATTTTATTTTAGGCTGTTCTTGATGTCTTGAATTTTTATGAGGGAAACATCGAGAAAGAAACGACCACAAAATTTATGACAGTGTCAAAGCCGTATGGTAAGTGATGTTACCGCAAATTAAAACTGGTCCCAGAGATTATTTGATGTGACTAGTAGTATATATTAAAGACTGCATTTAGAGAAGCCGTGACTAGTAGTATATATTAAAGACTGCATTTAGAGAAGCCATTTAAATTCAATTCCTTAGAGTTAACTTACTTCATAACATAGCTGGTAAATTTGTGTAGTCAAATTCAATTGTGCAAGCATCTTTCATATTCCTATTGTGAACGCTGATGATGTAGCAGAGGGAATGTCTCTTTATAGAATATTTAAACTGCCGTGTTGAAAATGTCATAAAAAATTGGTTCATATGCCAGCTGTGAGTCATTGAGATATGAAGCACTTGTGAAGTTTGGAAAGTACTCAAGAAGCTAGAGTTGCTTGAGGCGTTACGCATCTTTCATGCCCTCCAAACTTTCTGTGTGCTTCATATCTTGATGAACGCATGCTGATGCATGAACCAGTTGTTACTATACTGTTACAAATGACACAGGGAGATATGGTTTTTTTTACACATGAAATGCATGTACAGTGAGCTCGTTAATATAAGTGTCGATGAGTAGTTGGCTATCTCAAAACCCTACCTTCTGGCTTGAAAGAACCCAGGTAAGACTTCGTACAGCAGTACAAGGGCAGAAACAACCTGTGGTGATGGACGGATTGACAGACTGAATGACCAACTAATTAATTGATTCAAATTAACTGTACAACCAAATCCAGGGGAAATGGTGCTACAGTGCAGAGTTTCTAAGTAAGCTGTTGAGCACCCTATGCAGAGATTTAGGGCATTGTGAGAGGAAAAAAAGAGCAAAACAACCCTACCTGATGACTTGGGAAAGGTAATGTCAGAAACGTGTAGATCAGTAGCACGGTTCTCACGTACACAACGATAAATCATGAATTTGCCAAAAATGATTAAGGATATCTCGGCGCACAATAATCGGATCAGTTTGAGACTTTCCACAATTGTTAGACATATGTTAAAGAGTATTTCTGTTTAAAGAATGGTCAGATAAACGATTTCTAGAAAAATAAAATGAAAGCCGAGTTGTAAAGTTAGATATAAAAACATGGCGTCACGCGTAACATGCGTGGGACTCATGATGCACTCCTTTCCTGTTACTGCCGACGAATTTTCAGTTCATAACCGCAAGACTTAACAGATAATTAAAAAAGTTCATTGTCAAGCACACTGAGACAAAAAATTATCAAACTTGTCGTTAAATCGTCGTAAAAATCGACGAAAGGCCTCACCATTTGAAGCGTCACGCTTGGCACTTTGAAGAGACCAGACATTTTCAATTCGCTGGGGTGTTCACGATTTTTGAGATACATGGCAATTATATCACAAAACAAAATGCTCATAAGTCAAATAAAACTTTCCCGAAGTTTCTTTCGATAACAATTAAGCGTTGCGGAGATTTTAATTTTTTCTGCGTTCTAAACAGTAATCAGGCGGTGCGATATGTGACGCAAGAATTTTGGTTGTTGAACTTGTCGCTCCGTTGTTTACGTAGGAGTGCGCTGGAGTGTGTCAATGTTGACACATGCGAAATGCTCAAATGACAAGCTAAATTTTGGTACCAGAAGCAAGCGAATCCGTTCAAAGCTGACGAAAATATCGACGTTTATGTTTGTTCTAAACATTATGATGACGATTTGGATCTTGAGGAAGGTAAGTGATCAGATTTCAAGCAAAAACAAGCGCTACGTTCCGGCCGTTTTGAGGGCTTCGTTCGCTTTGAATCATCTCAAAACAACATAATCAATTAGAATTCTTTCAAATTTCCTTATTTGGAAGTAAAATATTGCATCAGGTCAGGAAATGAGCGGGAAATTCCCTTGAGCACGTGCCGTTTCTCGGAAAAGCTATTTGCAACAACGTAGTTTACAGTGTTCTTTGGAATCAAAAGTCTGTGAAATTTATGCAAAAATTATGGATTCTGGAGTTTCGAGGATTCAGATGTGGCGAGAACAAAAGAAGAAGGAAAAACAGGAGAAAAGAAGAGCACATTATGAGAAAAATCGCAAGAAAATTATTGAAAAAGTCCTTGAAGCCAGAAAGACAAAGCAAGGAACCAAGAGCCGTCGTGAACGGTCTAAGAACATCAGAGGCGCTTCGATTAAAGAGGTCACAAAAAAAAGCCGGCGTGAAAAAAAAACAAAAAAAAGAGAGCTTCGGAAATGAAAGAGAAAATTGAAAAAGGCAGAAGGATGGCTAGAGAACGAAGCAAGCGCTACAGGCTAAAACAGAAAGAACAAAAGGAACAAACTCAAGCAGAAGCAGCACCGATCGAAGTTTCTGAAGGCAGTACTCCTTTCGCTAACAGAATGGCCAAGAAACGTGCTGTTGAACGAGCAAAGAAAAATCTTCCCGCCACCCCTGAAAAGAAAGCAGAAGTAGTAGCAGCTGTTACACAAAGTCCACGGACAAGGAAGGTTCTAGAAAAGCGTGGACTGGTGAAAACGCCCGAAGAGGAAAAAGAAGTAGCTGCTCTCAAAGCGTTGGCCAGTGATCTCGCGGAAGGAATTAAAGCAATAAAGAACGTCAGATCAAACGAAGCACGGATGGCACTCGGAGCAGCGAAATCACTTTCTTTTGGCAAGAACGTAAGAAAAACTAGAAGTCAGAAGACGCTGTCCAAACTCATAGCCTTGGATAGGAGAAGCATTAAGTCGGGAATAGGAAAACGTGAGAGAATTTTGAAAGGTGAAGAAGCTAGCTGGCTTGCAACTGAAAGAAAAACCAGAAGGGATGCAGTCACCGAAGACACTAAAGAGATTGTGTACGACTACTGGAAATTAATGGCCAGCAGGCCAACGGGAAACAAGAAAGATCTGGTCAGAAAACGTGTCGCTGTGAAAACGTGGGTTGAACATCCCAAACACGTGCTTGAAAAAACTCAAACTGAAGCCTACATACAGTTTACGTCAATGCACCCAGAGATAAAGATATCGCAGAGAAAATTCGAAAACCTGAAGCCTTTTTTCGTTAAAGGAGCGAAAGAGCGTGATAGGCAAACCTGCATGTGCCGACAGCACTTTGAGCTTCAGATCGTTTTTAAGGATTGCATGAAGTATCGGAAAAAAGTGGTGGACGCAAGGGAAGAGGAACACCAAACTGATGCGCAAGTTTACAGCTCAGTCAGTGATGTTATTGAACAGACACTTTGCCCCAAATCACAAGACAACAAGTACCATAACTTAATATGCCTCAGAAGAGAATGCAAGGAATGTGGGGTACAAAAATTACTTTTGCTGCCTGAGGAGAAAGAAGCTGCTGGTGATCACCAAGTCAAATGGAAGAGGTATGACTACATCCCCACCGGAAAGCTAAGTGCTGATGGAAAGGAGATAAAGAAAATAGCCCTTGTGGAGAAGTGCACTGCACCAAAGGAACTCTTTGACTATTTTCTTCAGCTCCTTGGACAGTTCCCTTATCACTCCTTCCTTGCCAAGTGGCAACGGGAACAACTGGATTCTCTTCTTGAAAGTCTTCCGACAGATCAAGCGGTATGCATCCATGATTATTCCGAGGGTTATGCCTGTCGATTCCAAGATGAAATCCAGTCACAATACTTTGACATCAATAAAGTAAGCCTGCATGTAACTATTCTTTACAGGCATTCAAATGAAGAGGTGGATGGTCTTCAGAGCACAGAAGAGGAGCCAGTAATATGCAAAGAGCATTTGTTTGTGATCTCTGATGATGTCACACAAGATCACGACTCTGTCGTTCACATCCAGAAGTTGATTTCAAAGCATTTACAAGAATCCAGATGCACTATTAAAAAAATGCATGAATTCGCAGATGGTTGCGCAGGACAGTATAAGAGCCGACACTGTTATGGTGACCTCTCGTGTTCCCTAGCAACGCTTGGATATACAGTACAGAGAAACTACTTTGCCACATCTCATGCAAAGGGTGAACAGGATGCGGCTGGCTCGCATGTCAAGCAGAAGGCAACATCAGCAGTTCTTTCCAGGAAAGCCACACTCTCAAATGCCAAAGAGCTTTGTGACTTTCTGAGAGAGAACTTTTCAGAACCAGCCACATCATCTTTTCCCTCCAGGCAGAAGTCAGTACAGTTAAAGCGGCGTATTTTCTTTTATTTGCCTTCGTCTGGGGAGCTGGCTGTTGTTCGCAACCGAGAAGGAGGGAGATTCTGCGCAGTTAAAGGCATCCGGCAGATACACTCTGTGAGGACCTGCAGTGAACAGCTGAAGGTTTTCACAAGGGAAAGACCGTGTTACTGCTATGATTGTTTAGTTGAGTCTTACGACAGATGCGAAAACAAGCAATGGGTGGGCAACTGGAAAGAAATCAAATTGTCAAGGGAGCCATCTGGTACCAGTACAAGGGGAACTGAAGAAGTAGCCACACATGAAGAGTCTGTTCAACTTGCTGACTTGGCAACAAAAGACAGCATCGTGGCTGTGGCAGCTGAAGATGATGCCCACTACGATTATTATCTTCTAAAAGTGACAAGCAATGGTGTCATTTCCTTAACAGAGAACTTTACAGATGCTTATGGCAGCAATTACTTTAAGGGACAGAATGTTCTACTAGGAAATTTCTTTTTAAGAGAGAACATAATAGATCGAACATATAAACTTGATGACAACACGGCTGCTGTCTTTCCGGGAACCATTCGATATATCTGTGGAACACTACTGTCAAAGAGAAAGAGAGGAAAATCAATATATCAAGTTCCTTTGGATGAACATGAACAAATACTATCATCTCTGTGATTGAATTTTGTAAATAGCAATTCAGTAATTATTTTTACTCATAATTTCCTATAAATACAGTGTAGAGGTTTTTCTAAAAAAAGGGTGTGGCCGCAATGCATTGTGGGTCAAGCAAAAAATGGTTCCAATGGGTCTGTGTTGACCAAAATGACATGTTTTTGTAACAACAATGTGTTTTCTTGCTTTTTCTGACACATGTACAGCAAAATGGGGAACTTTGAGAAATGTTACAATTTTGACCTGTGTTACACAAAAGTACATCAGAACTGTGCTACTGATCGTAGCACTATTTCATTTCATTGATTTGGCAGCAGTTTGATTAACCCATTGACTACCAGCTGTTTTTACGTTTTCGGAGTGATTTTCCACCTGTAAACGATGAATGGCAATTTGTGACTCTTTATTTGAAACTACCAGGGAAAAGTGGTGCTATCCTAAGGCACTGGAGGCTCGAGGTTTCTGAAAACGTCATTTTGATGTAGCTATTTTTATCCGTGAAGCAACAACAATGGCCCAAGTTCGGTTTGCTTGCGATTTTTGCTAAGTTTACAGCCATTTTTCATCTTTAGCGGCTGCCTGATGAGCATCATTTAAGCGTGACGGTAGCTAAGAGTCCACTTTCTCAAAGAATCGAGCAAGGTTGTTGTCGAATTTGGCTTGTTACTCGACAATCTTGGAATTTGGCCGGTCGGACACTAAGTACCTTTGGGACTCGACTATGGATGAATTTCTCGACCTACCGCCGCATATTTTGGAATTTGTGAGCACTGAAGATGACCACAAGCAGGAAATTTTGGTGGTAGGTCAGAGTGGCTGTAGACTTAGTTTATATGTGAAAGAATTGTGGGAAGGAACGGGCGCTGTCAAAAATTCTCGTTAGTTCCCAGCATGCAATGCGCTCGAGATGTTGAAAATGTCAGGAAGGCCCGAATGCACTGGAACAAAAGGCTGTATCTATGATCGGGAGAAGAATATGAACAAAAAAAGTCATTTCTAAGCTAGAGCAAGGACTGAATTTCGTTATGATGGTTGAAGTTTGGTTTTTCGACGATGATTTCCGTAAACAACATGAAGGCAAAAAAGGGGCATTTTTGTCGTTTCTCTTTGATGTTAAAAACGGTCAGTTTCGTTCTTGTCAAAACTTAAAAGGCGATATTTGGTAAAAATTGCTATGTTTCTTGTGTGTATTGGATATCCAAATTTAAAGGGCATTCCATTTCGTGCTCACAACTAACAGTTAAGGCAATATTCGTGCGATTGAGAAAGTTGCAATGTTTTGAAGCATCGGAGTTTTTTATGGCCAGTTTTGGCCGGCACGGGTGCCAGTGGGTTAACAAAAATGCAAAAAAGAAACAAAGCAACACAACAACAAAGCCTGGGACAAGAATAAACCTGAAAATAATGATAATACATACTTACAGTAATCACACAAAATATAATTAACTTTATTTGTCTGAAACTTTAGATAAACATACTTTCACTCGTCATTATTTCCAAATGCATCACACTAAATTACTTTGTAATTTGAACTTAATTTAAAATGTTTATCTCAGCTAAAGATAAAAAAGGTCTAGAATGTCATGCAATTTTAGTTGCAAACAATGTAGTCGATGTATTTGTGTGTGGATTTTAATTGATGGGCTGGCAGACATCAAAATTAATATTTTCTGGCAAATGTGCCCATTCAACTCTCAATTTAGGTCTCCTTTATTGTCTTGTTACAGCTTATGGTAACTGTGCATATTGGGGCAAATTTTTGTTATCATGTTCAGGTGTGATAATCATGCTGCATTTAAGAAAGCTTTTATTACCAACTTCTCAATAAACCTTGAAACATCCATTGATATATCACTGGAAATAAAACATGCAAGAAGATAATACTTAACAGGCATTGCAGTTGAATAAGTGTGATTCTAAATTCAAACTAGTTTGCTGTCCTTGTTTAGAATCATCCTCTCAGCTGTGATGTAAAATGAAAGCAAAAGGCTCTTATGCCTCATTAACCTTTGACTTTCAGTTAAAATAATTATAATAAAGGTGTCTTCTTGATCAACGGCTTGGTTAACTGCTGAAACTTAAAGTAATTATTTTTATAACTTTTTTTTTTTCAATCACAGTTTCATGATTGTGTTGTTGACTTTTAGCATGTATTTCATTGTAGCAACCTCTAGTAAGGGACAATTCCTCACTTCGAGAAATGATACTGTGCCTTCCTTGCGCCATTCCTCACCATCAACTTCCAGTAGCCCACTGTACTATTCATCTGCCTGGGATGACAATGAAGAATTGAAAATAACATGTTCGCCATTTAGTTGTGCTTCTGCTAAGAACAAACATTCGTCTAAAAGCAGCCTGAAAGTTATAATTAAACGACATTCAAAGAAACGCAGGAAATCTTTACCTGCTTCTGGTTCGAATTCAGCAAGCATTGAGCCAAGGAGAAAAGCAAATAGGGACCAACGAAAGTCATCCCCTTCGCCAACACGTGCTCTCCTCAAGTCACAATCGGATACATCAAGTTCCCTAACGGGGTCATCACCAGGGTCGTTAGCTGATGAACTTGAGAAATTGAGCTTGAGCACAGAATTATCTTCCACTAATAAATGCTTACAACGTGTCTCCTCTGATTCTCAAGGTACCTCTGACTAGTGCTAATGTAACTATGGTAACAGCTGATAAATAATCTTTGTTAATTTTTTTTAATATCAAAATTATTTTGTTCTAACCTTCTGTTGTTAAAAGTTTTGCCCTGAACTAATCTTGTTTGTTTTGAGTGTTTAAATTATATGCTAATTTAATTTCTTAAAGATGATGATAACGGTGCAGTTTTAACAAGAAGGCAGATGTGTGGGCTACTGGATTGTTGCGCCGTGAGTGTGTCATTCTCACAAGTCTTGTGTCAACTGATCACCCTACAGAAGCTTCTTACCAGAAGAATACTTTAGTAATCTTTTTTGCATGCATGTCCACTGATAGGGACAAAATGACAAATGAGAAAATAGTTGAAACTGCTGCACATTACTTTCCTAGTCAGCATCTGACTTCTTTTTGAAGCTGTAATGTCATTGAACCAAGAATGAAATAAAAGATAATCCTTCAAACCTTAACTATATTCTTAGTAGGTTAGACAATTTATACCATGTTTTCAAACTTCTAGTATACATTTGACACTTCTGAAATTTGTCTCAAGCTGAAAAACCAGTTTGCCCCCTTATAAATTAAACCTTCCTTTAGCATAATTAAAGGAGATTTTACCAGATGTAATAATTATTGATTTAGTCCCAGGGTTATAATTATTTTTGTTTTGCATTTTTGGTTGAATAAATGTCATTTATCCCCACCTTTCAATGCATGGCATGGTTTTGTAACAAACTGACTTTTAAAAAATCTGAAACTAAAAACAAATAACCTGCTTGAATTCATGTCATGTAACTCAAAAGCTTCATTATTTTGACAATTTGACCCAAGGAAAAGGCAGTAGCACAAAACCTGTTTCAGTCAAACATCATTAGACGTTCATTTGTCAATTCTTTAGTTGTGATGTGTTTTGCTTGGGTTCAAGAAAAGTGTCCTTTTATCCTGCATGTACAATGCAGCTTTGAGAGCAGCGAACAATTCAGATGCAAATGCAATGGAAGTAATAATGCATATATGTATTTTGTGTCACACCTAAAATTTCACAACCTATGTGCATTTGGCCTTTGTTCTTCATGAAGTTTTCTATTGTGTGGAATTGTTTTAGGAACAAAAGAAATTTTCCGCACCTGCCGACAAGTAGTTAAGAAAATTTTCAGAAAATTTAAGAAAATTTTCATACCATAAATGCCAACTATCATATGTGACCCTCCATAATTATTTCTATCTAGGTCTGCAAAGTTCACACATAAGAACAACCTGTCACCTGTGTTTGTGATGTGCTTTCTATTGATGACTAATTTTTGTGCAAGTAAAAATTTTGAAGTCATACTATTTTTAACATACACCAGAGAGTATGAATTTGTTGCGTCAGAACGAACATGTCTCTGATGCTACAGGTTACACATAGATGATTGAAGTGGATATTCAGGCCCTTCAAAATCTACTTGTAATGAAATACAATGAATGAAGACAATAAGCAAGCCCATACGTACATACTAATAAGCCTTTCCGCATATTGATTAGACCACATTTGCATATGTTTTAGCTCACTTATCTTCGAGCTGCACTGTACCCTGGAAAATGTAGATATGCAAAATTATCCTTCCTAATAGAAGTACAAAAGTCGATGACCCCTCACTCTTCACAGTGACGCCTGTTTCCTCTCCTTGCACTTTTCAATAAGATGTCAACTCTGAATTTCAAAAGTCTTATGCATTAAGTGGGCATCTCAGGGAAACAGAACAATTCATTTTTTTATCACTATTACTATGTAAGGTGGCATTTTAAAATGAAAGGGTGAGAGGGAAATCATTTTCAATATTAAGTTACATTCTTGTGGTAAATATTTACGAAAAACCAAAAGTGCTGTAAGAGTCATTTGATAATCAAACCACTGGCTAACATCTAATTGTGTGATTAAGATTAACACTTGTATTATCCAGACATACAGCGTTTATTTTTTGTTACAAGCAATAAATTATAGCATGTAATACTGCAGCAGTGTAGTCATTTATTGTGTGTCTTCTACAGGTCAGTCACAGGTACCTCGTCAAGGAGTCGGTGAGCACACATATGCACCTCCTCTCCCACCCCATGCCACACCAACCCATGTAAGTACAAAGGTTGTGTGTTAACAGTGTTTCCTGACTAAAGACTTGGAAACAAAAAGGATCAAATTTTTGGCATATCACCAGTTGAATGAAATCTTTATTTCGAGACGATAGGGGTTGTCAGCATAGCTGGTGGGATCGTGCATCTAAAATGATTACATTCTTAAAACTTGAACAAAATAAATTCCCTCATTTAACAGTTAGTCTACCATGCACAAACTATTTTGATACCCATCTTTGTACTTCAGTTTAAATATCCTCTTGTTGAAATACATGATTTAAAGTGTAGCCAATAAGAAATTATGGTAATATCTTTCAGTAGCATTTTGGCCTGTTATCATCACACTGATGGTATTTGATTTTGGATAACATGAAACCTTAGAGGGATAAAATAAAAGCAGGAGAGAAACGTAGGAAATTGTAACTTTGAGGTGCATTGCCATTTAACCACCAAGGGGCCTCCTTTTAAGTCCCCCTTGGCGGTGAAAGGGTTAAGGTGGCCCACATATAGTGATATTATTATTGACAAGGCTGCTTTATGAGATGCTGTTAAGTTGCTCTCATGATGAAAAGACTTCATAGTACTTATAGCATTTGTGTTGAAATGCAGACTCTGGCAGCAGAAAATCACAGTGAACAAGCCAATGAAGCTGTACCAGATGTGCCACCAGCCATTCCCTCAAGACCTGAGCACACAAAGTCCAAGGTATTTAATGGCTATAATAGTTAAACAGGCATTCTCGCAAAAAAATGAACTCTAATGAAATATATTTCTGGGTTACTATGGTGCCTATGGTTTCTTTGGTAATTAAACTCATTGTTTATAGATGAGTTTTGGAGATGGTGCCTAGCTTAAAGGTTGGTTAACCTTGTGAGTGGGAATCACACCTGCAAGTAGTTGCCAACTGGCACTGTCTCGGATGCCTTTAACTGTGGGTGTATGACAACTATAATGCTATTTTTGAGCAGTAGCTTAACACGCTTTTGATTTCAGCATTAACTAGTACAGTACCGCTCAAAAGTAAGTTGACAGTCTCGACTCGAAGCTCGATCCTTGATCCTCAAAGTTATCGAGAATCGAGGTTCAAGGCTCGAGTTTTGAGTATCAAGTTGTGAGACGCTTGAAGAATTTTTCGAGGATCTCGAAAATGGATTTTGAGGAAACTTCTCGCACTTCAAGCAATAAAAGAGAACAAAACTGATTTCCCTTAGCTCTTGCATGCAGTCTCTTCAAAAGTGGAACAACATGTAAAACGAGATCCAAATCAGTCGAAAAATTAACTAAATCTTCCATCTGCGCATTGTTTGACACATCCGTTAGAAAAAAGCTGAATTCTTTTTAATGAAACTCCAAAATCAATGTAAGGCAACTAAACCGCAAGATTGCAGCTTGTGATAGCAATCGGCAAGAAACTGGGGAAACTTGAATGTGGTCGCTTGACAGTCGCCACGACTGTTCACGTGAAAAATTTGCATAAACATTACCAAGAGAAGGACTTGGTTTCTTCACATCAGGAAATTCACAATAAAAATGTGCATAAATATGATTTTTCGTGTACAAAGAAGGAAATGAAATAAACTCCGTACTGTTCTGGGTTCTATTCCTTGGCTTCTCATGAATTTTTCGGTCATGTTGAGTGGAAGGTTTCAAATTACAGAGCCAGCAGTTCTTGCGGTTTTATGCAAATGTGCGATCTGAAAGCAAAATGCATATGCAGTGACCCGGCCTGTCATTAGCCATTTGCTTGTGCTGAACTCGCTCTTGATTACTGTACATGTATGTCCTTAACGAATTTAGAAAACACAACCATTTGACATATCGACTACCGAACTGATAAAAACTCAACTAAATTCAGCGCTAGCTGGAATAACGAATTATCATGATTTGAAATTAATCATTCGTCATTACAAGTTTTCGATTTCTAATGAACTCAATGATTCTATATTTATTTGCACAGAAGTGAACTACACGTATGAACAGCTCAAGATGATCAAAGGAAGTTCATCTTTTTCTTTCATTTTCTGTCAAAAGATTTCGGAAACTTCAACGTTGCCGTCTGCTTTAGATAGCGTCCAGTGGATTTCAATACCCGCCTCGAATTTCACGTTAATTTTTTAAGTGCAAACACAACAGTACTATAATGAATATTATAGAGTGAAGGTCATGTTTTTTAACATATCGAAAGAGTTTTGGATATGAGAGCGAACTCTTTCTTTCTTCTTACATTTTCTGTCAAAAGATTTCGGAAACTTCAATGTCGCCGTCCGCTTTAGATAACGAACTCTTTCTTTGAGTGGATCTCAATACCCGCCCTGACATTAGTCACACCTATGTTCTGATCTTTCGGATTTTACAACAGCAGTCTGTAAACAGGAGTCCAGTCATGTTCAATTTCATATTCTTTTGAGATGACACTGTTTTATACTACAACTCATGCAACACAAAAACAGATGACTGCAGAAAAGAAGTGGTATGATTTTGAGGTACCGGTAGTTGCAGTTTGTCACAGCACTGAGTCAAGTTAACCAGCGACAGTTGTTTACTGTTGACTTGAATAAACGCTACCGAAGACTCTATCTGAAAAGACGTGTGAGAAACTATTCATGCGAGAATTTTTTGTTTTTCATCTCAAAACTCAATGCGCTCGACTCAATACTCAATGCACTCAACTCGAGCTTCAAGTAGCGAGGATCAAGGATCGAGTCGCGAAGTTTGAGTTACGAGTGACTGTCAACTTACATTTGAGTGGTACTGTATGTACACTTTTAGTAAATGCGTTGGATAGCACTAACGGTCAAGTGGAATACATGTAACAAAAATGTAATAAGTATTTTTTTCTGTTCTTATTTAGTACATTCCAAATGAAGTTACCTCAAAGCCTTCGCCTAAAGAAGAGGAAAAAGGTGAGATTAGGATCTGTAATAAATATGGATCGTTCAGTGGAAATGTGGCATGAGTCCTTAAACAAGGACGCTGCTTATAAAAGGGATAGCTCCTCCCCTCTTTGTCACGCAATTTCTGCTTGAACAACTTTATTCAATAGGTGGTTTTCACGTTGCATCATCGCCGCCATGTTGGAGGACATGGTGACGTGCACGAAGTTGGTGTACATTTGTGTCACAAAAACAGTCTCACGCTACTTTTTATCGCTTTAATCAGAAACTAAAAAACAAGTTGTCTTGTAACTTTGCAGAGTAAAACTGCAGCCTATGTGTACTGGAAGGGATGGATATTTAATGCAGATTAATTTCATATGAAAAAGACAGAACATAATTTTCAAAACGCATCACCCAAAAAAGTGACGTATTCGCTGTTTTTTTCCCTCCAACATGAATGAGTGTTTCTTGTTCTTAAAAATTCATGAAATCTAATTTCCTGATAAAAGTTGAAACAGTATGCACATAAAATGCACTTTAAAGTGGTGTAAGTTAATCCTACTTTTGTTTACCCTGGAAGAAAATATCACTAAAAAACTAGCACGAGACACTAGTTTTCTTAACTACAAATGTCATCTTATCTCGCCTATGTTTACAGTCGTCGAGTTGTTTTTGTCCTTTTTGCCTTGGTTTTGCCAATTGCGCATTTCATGCCTCCTGCATATTTTGCCAACAGTGTGTTTTGAACTTCAACAACATACGAAGCGTTCAAACCACGTAAGAAATAAACCGATTAACAACCAATGTTTCAATTGAGGTCACACTTGGGGTACGGTTGGATGATTACAATATTCAAACTAAATTTGAACTTTCGAAATAAATAATGCAGTCTGTTCGCAATTAATCAAAACTTTGGTGAAATAATAGGTGGCACATGTTGAGTGATGGGCATCTCATTTGTTGCCAATGAAAGTGATATTTTAACATTAAAAATCGTGCAATTGGGTTTGTTTTCATAAGATGTGAAAAAGATAGATTAATTAAAAAAGGATAGAATTGGAGTCATGTGAAACCAGTGTGATTTTGTCTGTCATGAAAACTATTTACAGCAACAACTCTAGGTGATAACTGTATGGTTCTTCAGTCTCAGTAATATTGTATATTTTCTACAGTGCTGTTGACAGTAAGTAAGCCAATATACACTTGATGTTTTGTTTGATTGTTTATGTCAGGGCCTGCACATGACCAGCCACCCACCCGAGCACAGACAAGAGACAGGAAGAAAAAGAAAATGTCTGATGAGGAGATCCATAGCAGACTAAGTAATGGTCTTTTCTATGCCGTACCTGTTACAAGTATAGGAAGTCACATGACTCTGAGTACAATTTAGTTTAATTTGGTAAAAGTCAGAAGCTAATCCTTTGGATTATTCCCTTCAAATCACAAATAACTGCAGGACTTCATTTCTGACACCATTTGCAGTACATACATGTATGCCAAAGTATTTGAGTGAGTTTAGAGATATTAATATTTTTGGATTTTAAGGCAAAAAAGTGATATACACCCCTTTGTGGGAACGCCTTCAATAATTATTCTGCTTGCAGATATTGATGCTCAAGAATTGTGTAGGTCACTAGTGAGAGCCAGACTCATTCCTTGCACGTACCACAGCGACATTCAAATACAAGCACACAGTATTTTTTTGGTAGTTCCAGAGCACTAGAGGTCATTCAGTTCAAGGATGACATTTGGGGAATAATTGTACTTCTTAGATTGTACTTAGTCAAATATTTTCAAAGAGTGGTAGTTTGTCACTGTTGTGTCATGGCATTACGACCTACAAAACATGCTCCACTAAATTAATCTTTAGAAACAAAGTTTTTCTTGTCTCTCCCTAGGGACGATTGTTAGCGTTGGAGACCCAAAAAGGAAATACACGAAATTTGAAAAGATTGGTCAGGGGTAAGAAATGGAACGACATTAAATGTTGGGTGATTTATGAGTGAACTGCTAGTTGTTAGGTCCTGAGCAATGGCACTGCCATTACAGAGGTGATACAATCTAATTTATAACATAGCTGGTAAATTCGCATAGTCAAATTCAATTGCGCAAGCGTGCTTCATGTTCCTATTGTGCGCGCTGATGACACAGCAGAGGGAATTTCTCTTTGTACAATATATTTAAACTAAAATGTTGAAAATGTTATAAAACAATTGGGTTCATGTGTCAGCATGCGTTCATCGAGATATGAAGCACGCGGGAAGTTTGAAGGGAACTTAAGAAGCTAGAGTTGCTCTTGACTACGCCTCGAGCAACTCTTACGCATCTTTCGTGCTGTCCAAACTTCCCACATGCTTCATATATATCTCGATGAAAGCACACTGACGCATAAACCAATATTGTTAAGTCACAGTTATTTTTTCCTTACTTAGAGCCTCTGGTACTGTTTATACAGCCATTGAAGTAGCAACTGGACATGAGGTAAATAACCCTGTAAAAATTTGTTGAGTTAATAAATGTTTGTAAAATAATTAATTGGCTGTTAGAATGATTACAGAGTAACTTGCTTTCTGACTTTCTGTACTTGGTTATTCTGGCTCAGTTGGCCAGTTGCTAGCTTCCTGTTAGAATTGTGAGTGAATTTTTTGCTCTACTTGACAAATTTGATCTCCTTTCCATTGAGTTTGTGTTCTGATTTTCTTCAAGGTTGCCATCAAACAGATGAACCTGTCTCAACAGCCAAAGAAGGTGAGTTTTTAAGGGCAGGAGTGATTTGTACACTTTCTGTTTTACTGTAATTTCCAGGTGTGTGTTGTGTAGTGACCTGAGAATCTGTGTATCTGTGTTCTCTCTCTCTCTCTCTCTCTCTCTCTCTCTCTCTCCTCTCCTCCTCCCTCCCTCCCTCCCTCCCTCCTCCTCTCTCCTCTCCTCTCGCTCTCTCTCTCTCTCTCTCTCTCTCTCTCTCTCCCTCCCTCCCTCCCTCCCTCCCTCCCTCCCTCCCTCCCTCTCTCTCCCTCCCTCTCTCTCTCTCTCGCTCTCTCTCTCTCTCTCGCTCTCTCTCGCTCTCTCTCTCTCTCTCTCCCCCCTCTCCCCTCTCCCCCTCTCCCCCTCTCTTTGGTTTTGACTTCGAAGAGCTTTTGCCTTCAGTTTTAAAGGATTGTTGAGAATTCAAAATTAAGGGCAGTCACTGAAACATTTTTAATTACAGTTTGCTGTTCTGCTTACATTTTGCAATTAATAATAATAATAATAATAATAATAATAATAATGAATGTAATATATTTCATTCTCAAATAATAATAATAACAATAATAATAATAATAATAATAATAATAATAATACAGTACAGCTCGGAGATAAGCCAACTACGCAGACGCAAAATATATGTGCGTTTTTTGTGCATAAAATTTGTTTTTGGCGTGTCTAAAATTGCGTATCCTATACGCGTCTGGCCTTTGTTATTCATAACCATAAGTTCTCTTTGTGTGTAATTGTTTTCGGAAACAAAAGAATTAATACCAGCCGTCGAGAAGCAAAAAATCTGCATAATCTCGAAAATGCCAGTGTGCCGGCAAGCGAGAATAATTGTGCCATCACAACAAACAAAACTGTGACATCTCTGGTTCTACAAGGCACACATAGACGATTCAAGAGGGCAAAATATTCTGTCTTGAATGCTGAATTCTGTTATTGAAGTGCTTGTGGCGCTCTGTTTATTGACGAGTTGTTTCTTCAAAAGCAAAGTTTCTAATTAGTGTTTCCATCACGCGCCGACGAGCGTGAATAATTGTGCCGTCACAACAAACAAAATTTTGATATCTATCTGGTTCTACAAGTTGCACAGAGACGATTGAAACAGCAAAATACTCTGTCTTAAATGCTGAATTTTGTTATTGAAGTGCTTGTGACACGCCATTTATTGACGAGTTGTTTCTTTGAAAGCAAAGTTTCTAAAGTGTTTCTCTTTTCATCGCGCGCCAGCGCGTGTGAATTATGCCGTCACAACAAACAAAAATGTGACATCTCTGGTTCAACAAGACACAGAGATGATTAAAGCAACAAAATACTGTCTTAAACGCTGAATTCCATTAGAAATGTTCTTATGATGCGCCATTTATTGAAGAGTAATTAGCGTAGTTTATAAAATATATTTACTTAGCATGCGCCGACGAGCATGAATTACAACGAACAAATGTTCTACAACGCGCTATGAGCGAAATGGCAAAAATGCTGTCATTAACTTGAATATTCGGTATATACAGTAGTAACTCTTGCTATTCAGACTATTCAAAATTAACAATGACTCAGCAACAAATGGAAGACAATGAGTAAGCTCATAAATACTAATAAGCCAGCCATTTTGCGTATGTGATAGATGCGTATAAAAATATTTTTTGACTCTTCTATGTGCACTGTGTATGCATGTTTTTTGCGTATATTTTGGTTCGCTTATCTGCGAGCTGTACTGTAATAATAATAATAATAATAATAATAATAATAATAATAATAATAATAAAGATGTAGTCTGATACAATTTTTACATGATTGGTGTACAGAAGGATGCACAGGCTATTATGGCTGGTGATGATGGTGATGACTTTCACCTTGTGTTTGTGTTTATATGCAGTAATGTTCTAAGTATTAACAGCAGGAAAATTGGGGTATTTATTGCAAATAATCATAGAGCCATTGATTTGTAATTTCAGGAATTAATTATCAATGAAATCCTTGTCATGAGGGAGAATAAACACCCAAACATTGTCAACTATGTGGATAGTTACCTTGTGGGAGAAGAGTTATGGGTAAGTTTTGGTGTTGTGTATCTTTGTTTGGTCTTATGTGAACTACAAGGTTCATGTAAGTAGCTGGAAAAAAAATGTGGGGAGTAGCCTGGGGGGAGGGGGGGGGGCAGAAAGTACCATTCCCCCCTCCCTCCCAAGTTACTTCCCACTAATTGTGGACACCTAATTTCTGGTGCTTAACTGAAATGTGGGTTCTGTCATAATGCTTATGCCCAATTTATTTTCCTTCCAGGTTGTTATGGAGTATTTAGCAGGGGGGTCATTAACTGATGTTGTAACAGAGACTTGCATGGATGAAGGGCAGATTGCATCTGTGTCTAGAGAGGTAACAAAATGATACTTTAAGTAGTGCAGCTTTGTTGAGCTAAAGGATAACATTGTAAGCTATATTTTTTACTTTTACTTTTGGGTTGTGGCTGGTAGTTTTTTACAGATGGGATGGTTCTTAGCCAACGGCCTTAGGTGTGTAAACACCCCGCTCTGCTATGAAATAGACCAACTACACTGCAAAGAACTCATTTAATTTTTGATGTAGTTAAATGTAATTTAACTTAGTTAACGAGGAGCAAGAGGCGTTTCCTTTTGTTGGTGTTAGTAGCGTTTGGTGTTTGGTTAGTGGTGTTAGTAGCGTTTTGGCATTTTGTGTTGGCGTTAGTGGTTCTAGAGTCTGGGCTTTTGGATATCCAGGCATTCTTTCAGTATGCATTCCACTGTAAGTGGTCAGTGGTCTTCTTTGTGACTCAGGTGTGCGTTGCTTCATGCTTGTATTACAGTTTGTCCTTGTGCGTGGCATTGTTCCAGTCGGGTGTTTGTTTGTTGGCTCGCGATTTTTGTCCCTTCCCACCCATCCTCCACTGAAATTCTTGTTTCATTGTGACAGGTGCCGGGGTTCTCTGTGAATGTGGGGGGCTCGTGGCTGGGCACCTAACCTCCATCTTTTGCGACTGAGTTGTTAATTTGTTATTTTATTAAATTCAGTGTCTCCAAGCCCTTGATTTTTTGCACAGCAATGGAGTCATTCACAGAGATATAAAGAGCGACAATATTCTTTTAGGAATGGATGGCCAAGTCAAACTAAGTAAGGGTTCTCCTTGCCATTGTTTTACTGTAGTTAGTTTTTGTGTGTGGTATCCCACACTGTTGTCATTGGGTTGAAACTCTGTTAATGCTAATAAGTTGCAAAGTTTGGAATGCATTGTGGACAGGGATCCCTTATTCAGATCATTGAGTGCCTGTGCAGGGTTCCTGATAAGATTTTAAGGGTCTCAACAAGGAATTCCATCAGGTCAAATTTCCAGTGCTCCCACCAAACCGTTATAAATTTTCTATTAATTTGTCAGGTCTTGTGGCTGACCTTGTAGGATTTTTGACCTGAGACCACCCTGTTATATGTGACCCTCCACGGGAAAACAGGGATAAAGGTGATTGCACGGGCACGCGTGCAATGACACGGCACGCTAAGTGTGTCACAATGGCACAGATATGCGCATATTTAATGACTAAAACAAAGAGTGTCACGGTGCTATTGTTTGCTACGCAAAAGCCTTTATCTAAAGCACTGAGCAAAACGCCATGCTAGGCGTGCGATATGACACGAGTGCCAAAGGACACGCGAGCAATATTGCACGGTACACTCATCGAAGCTCGAAAGACGATGAGTGAGGAAAAAGATTAAACGCCACTCGTGAAATATTTCTCAACATTTCGTACCTCCGTCCGGTCATGTAATATCCTCTATATAACTTGTGCCATTTTTTTACTCACAACACAAAGAAGACCAGGAAACAAACAGTATAAAGCAAAAAATCTCACCGACCAAGCCGGTCAGTGGCTTATTATACTTCGCGAAACGAAATGGAATGAAACGTGATGAAAGACTGCAGTTCGCGCAAGTAGCGTGAGATGAAAATCTATAGTTTGCAAAATTTGAATAACACAAAAAACAAGCAATTGCACGCTAAATGTTTACATTTAAAACGGCTACACATCACTTTATTAAAAAGGAAACTATGATCTTTTGGTCCAAACTGGATTAATCTGTGAGCGGATGTGAAATAATTGCGTAACAGGAAAAAGCACTCGTTTGCATACGGTAACGCAACAGGCATTTTGTCAGCCGAAGTTTGTTCGAAATTAATATTTTGGTCGAAGTGCAGCAGCTCAGAATGAAGACGAAATAAATGAGCGTTATTTTTCAGAGGCTGTCGAAGATTCAAAATCTTTCGACCATGAAAATCATCGAAAACGCATTTCACTGGAGATGATTTATCATTCTTCTCGCAGCATTAGCTTTTGACACAAATACTCTTTCGCTGTTTCGATTGTAAGACACGAAAATCAATCTTCAGGAATTCTCTTCATAGTTATGGCGCTTGATTTCCCTGTATTTTTCGACATAAACAACCCGGCTTAATCCAAACTCTTTCTTGTTGCGCACAAAATGAGGGAAGCAACTAAACGTAGAGATGACGTGTTCAGCCAATCAGGAGCGACTATTTTCGCCGCTCGACCAATCAGGAATAATGTTTTCGTTGTCAACATGGCGCATCCTTTGCGAGCTTGCTTTTCAACAGCGCACTGAATATTTACACGTTCGTGACTACATCTGCTGTTTGCTTCTTGGTAGAAGCGATTGAATTTTGTACAGCACCTGTAAAATTATGGAAGTGTGTGCTGAATAAATCGGGGCATCAATGAAGACAATAAATTCTTTGAAAGCGTGCACGAACTCTTCGGATTTGCGAAGCCGGGATTTTCCATTATTTTCTTGTCATCACCGTGCTTTAAACGCATTAAAGAATGGTGAGCAAGTGCTAAAAGGTTTTAGAAAGGTCAGTTTTATGTTCGATTAAATACCAAGTTTCCTTCAAACACTAGTGAAGGCAAATTACGTTTGATACGAACTCTGCGTAAACACTCTGTTGAATGAATTTTCCGCGGGCAAATACTAAAGTCACAAAAAAGGTGGAAATCCATCGACAGTACTTTGAGCAAGGACACGCTACGGTAAGTTGCGAAAAATTAACCTAGTGGACACGGCTTGCGTGTCATTTCACTCACTTGCATGCCATTTTGCCTAACAGCGTGTCATTTCACCCGGCACCCAACTCGGCACATTTCATTGTTAGACTGGACATGGTGCTTTGTTTTTACCGTGCAGTAAACACAAAAGGAAATTTTTAATTAAGCATGTCGTGTGACACACTCCTGGCAAACTGGTGTGTCATTTCGCTCACTGCCTATTGTTTAGCGTGTCATTTTGGCGTGCCCGTGCATTCACCTTTTTACCTGTTTTCCCGTGGAGGGTCACATATGGAACACTTCCCTGTGTTGAGTTTGATGTAAACTTTCAAAAATTTTATCATTGGGGCACTTAAGGGAAAAATTGTGGAGAACTCAGTATGCCATACAGGCACTCAGTGGGCCAATAATTATAGTTTGGCACATGTGATGTACAACTGTATTAACAATCCTAATGCTTTGAAAAATGTTTAGGCCCTGACCAGGATCTAAGTTTGCCTTTCAATGTCACTGCTTGCTAACCCATGCAGGTCATGAGAATTATGAGAATGGTCACTAAAGATACGAATTCTAGATGTTATTCAAACTCTCCAAACAAGTACAGTGTGAGAAATGTGGGGAGGCGATTGAAGGAAATTGCATATGGATGTCTGAGTTCCAAGGATTAACAACACATGGTTTTCCTTTCAATTTCTTTCAGCTGATTTTGGTTTTTGTGCACAAATAACACCTGAGCAGTCTAAACGGTCCACCATGGTAGGAACGCCATACTGGATGGCTCCCGAGGTTGTAACGAGGAAACAGTATGGTCCAAAAGTAAGCTACTACTGTATGCATGAACAGTTTCTCCGATGAATAAATGACTATGAATATATGAAATTCATTATTTGAACTGAGACGATCACTCACGTATTCATTATTCAGTTTCTCTGATGTCATCAAATGTGGTCGATCTTCAAGATTAGAATCATTTTATTGTCATTGATCTTTGTAGTGCAGTTACTGTACAAGATAGTCTTTGGTAGTCTGCATGGTTGGTGCCATAACAGGAGGGAAAGGGGAGATTCATGAGCACAAATGCTTGCAAGTGAGAAAGGAGGGAGGTGCCTTCTTCTGTTACCCCTTGTGCTTGCGCTCACAAATCTGCCCCTTCCCTTCCCCTTTTAGCAGTAGCCCTGGCAGACTGTCGGTAGCTAGGCCAGTGTTAAAGATGGATAGTGTGTGGCAAATTCAAGCGTTAACAAGATTGTGTGACTTGCCGTGGAAGTAAGGAAAGATCAGATTAAATGCAATGCTGACAGTTTGAAGTTTGATAACCATTGGGGTCTTTCTTTTAGGACTTAGTACACTCTTGGTGCTGTGAAATTAATATTGCGGCTCCCCGACATTTTTTAAAGGAATCTATTTTTTTACTCTCGTAATCTAGCTGGTATTGTTGTCTTTCAGGTGGACATCTGGAGTTTAGGAATTATGGCAATTGAAATGGTTGAAGGTGAACCTCCTTACTTGAATGAAAATCCTCTCCGAGTAAGTTTTAAATAAAATTAAAAAATAAATCAACTTTGTTTAACTCTGACTGACAAACTTGTGGCCCTCGAAATTCCGGATCAAACTGGAATTTGGAAATGTTGGTTTTTGGAGTACCCGGACTAAAACCTCTCGGAGCAGAGTAGAGAACCAACAACAAACTCAACCCACATATAACGCCGAGTCCAGGAATCGAACCCAGGCCACATTGGTGGGAGGCAAGTCCTCTCACCACTGCGCCATCCCTGCTCCCCGAAGTTGCAACTTGAATTTGTAAAAAAAAAAGTTGTAGAAAACATTTTTATATTCCATTGATATTAACCCTTTAACCCCTAAGGAGTCTCCCTTTGACGAATGTAATCGTCTGGCATTAGACAGAGTAAAATCTATAAGTCACTCTTAGGGAGGAAAGGGATAGTTTGGCAGAGGCCTGAATAAAAGCACTGAGAATGCTGTTATACAGGGTTAGCCTCCATCTGAAGGGAACATTTTCACAAATTCCAGCAACAAGGACTCTGCCTATTGTTAAATTTTCAAATTTCAGGCACCTTCCCGCTGGTATTTGTGGATATTTTACTTTTGGTCCAGACTAACCCTGTATCAAGGTGCCATTGGTGTTTGCATCCAGCAGTGATTTTAAATACAAAAAGGGACTATTGGTAGAGTCCAGGCTTCCACTTAAAGTGCACATGAACCGAAATTTCAAAGCCAGTTTTTTTCTCCAATATGAATATAGGTGTTTTAAGAAATATTTTGAGGGGGAAATAATTTACTTAAAGTAGCAGGAACTTATTTTAAAATGCGGTGAAAGTTGGGCCTTTCTCGCTAAAATTCTAGGCAAGAACCTGGGTTCTGGTGAATAGTCGTGATGTCATTCGTGTGTACTTAGTCAAGTGCGTCACTCTGTTTTTGTGATTTCCATGGAACAAAAGTGTTGGAGAACTACCAAGATTCACTACAGTGTATCAGGGCTGAAAGCTTCGCAAAACTTTCCAGGTTTACACTTTTTCGCATTCTCCGCCATGTTTCATGCCTGAACATACACACGTATGACGTCACAGAGACCTTTTGGCCGCGCGCAAAATGTCTCAAATGTAAGGCCACGGTGGGAGTTTTGGAACCACTACAAATAGCCAATCCTCTTCACAAAAAGGAGGGAAACGACTGAAAATGAAACATGGGGAATCTAAGCTATGTAAGAACGTAAAAAAAGTGGTTGTAAATTTTCGATTCATGTGCACTTAAACCATCTTAAGATACTACCACGTTGCAGGACAGCCGAAAAAAAAAAGGAGAGTAGCTTAAATAATTATGTTATTATGATGGGAATACTGATTTGACTTTGTTTTTTTCTCTTTAGGCCTTGTACTTGATAGCTACAAATGGAACACCAGAACTAGCACACCCAGAAAGATTATCTCCAGTATTTAAAGATTTCCTGTCACAGTCTTTGGAAATGGATGTTGATAAGCGAACAGGAGCCAGAGAGCTATTGCAGGTATGCAATTTTGACTTGGAACATTCCAAGACCGCACCAGTCGTTTGATTTCCCTGTCAGCAGTAAAAAGTGCCACACCCATGAACAAAATTATTGTTGGAATGAGAAAAAACTTCCTTCGAGGATGCTTTTGACATTAGTATGGTACATGTATCTTGACATGTTAATATTGTTTACCAGCGGTAAGCTGATGGGGAACTCGATTTGTCAAAAAGGTCACGGTATAAAGCCGCACCACGCGAGAAAATTTCTCGCAACAATTCGGGAAAATTTTCTCATGTTCACTTCGAAATAAGAATTGTCATAAGAAAATTGTGACAGAAAACTTTGTTCGTTTGGATGCAGCTAAAGGTATGTGCAATTCGCTATCATAATTATATAGTATTATTCTGGAAAGCCTCGCTCTTACAGAATTTTGGTGATACAGAGACCCACTGCAGATTGGCATTTGGTATATTTATTTTGATAGAGAAACATGAAACGCGTTTAAACTGAGTTCCTCTGCGCCCTGCGAAACTGTACGGAAAAAAGTTAGACTTATTTCTTTTCATTCTTAAATTAATCTTAATTCTGTTATGTTTATTTTTGCAGCATCCATTTTTAAAACAGGCAAAGCCACTGGCAAGTCTGGTTCCACTTATCCTTGCTGCAAAAGAAGCCAGCTCCCGGAATTCGTAGTGAACTGTCAATCAGTGCTTGTTGATTCGGTTCGAAGAAACGAACAGAAATTGTTTAGAGTTTATTTTTTACACAAATGTTATTTTTTATTGGTTAATTTCATTGGCAAAGGCTTTTAAAAGTTTTTGTTGCTTTTCGAGCATGTACAGTGATGGAACAATGCATTTTAGTTGTTTTTGTGTTTTCTAATCTATTCTGTAAATTTTTATTCAGCAACATTTTAATGGGGATCGACTCTAAAATAGTTGTTTTCAAGAAGTCCTCATTGCCTCAGTATTAGGAAATCTTCGAGATATTCGTTAATATTGTCTGATAATTTAATTTTTTTTAATGAGCAGGGTGTAATTACGGAGTTCCTGCCCACAGTAACCAATCACATTACAGGTGGAAGAGCAATATTACACCTGGTGTATACTAATAAAAGCCGGTGGCGCTGAAATCACTGCATAGTGTGTGCTTCTTTGTATACAAGGCCCGGTTTAAACGTCGCATTTTATAAGCGCCGAATCTAATGCGACGTTTAAACCATGCCTAAGACGTGAAGTCTACACCACAAATAGTCCCTTATTTTCTTTGGAATACAAGAACGAACAAAACGCGCGGCTCTTCTATCCCGAAGAATATTGGACTACTCGTACCCAGTCCACCTCACGCATGAATTCTGGCACCAAGTCGTAAAGTTCGGAATTCCCCATCCTCTTCACTGGAGCCTTCCAAGTGTCTTCCCTCGGAGCTTTCCGAAGACTGCTCGGCCCACGAACCGCGGTCAAACGTGAAAATAAAGAAAGTCCGTTAGCGTTAAGGTTTTCACTTTGAGAGTGAAAAGGTGATCAGTTTGTTGCGATTCTATGAGTTTACTAAATCATTTAACTATAATTATACATCGTAAAATGATTTAGTAAATTCACAGACGCACGAAAAACTTCTGATCATTTGTCTCAAAAATAAAACATTCTTTAAACGACTCTTCTTTCCACCACGTCCCTTGTACCTCTTGTGACGTCATCAATTTTGTTTTCTGCGCATGCCCGATAATGTACTGTAATTATAATTAGTTTGGCGACTTTCTAGCGCTGCCGCCGACATGGCTAATTACAAATGAAAGGAGAACGTCAGTCTATTGTAACTTTACCTAATTGCTCCTCAAGTATGTAAGGCTCGACCTAGCAATAAATTTGCATCGTTTTGTTTCAAGGCGAAGGACTTATCCAATTGCTATGAAATTTAGTGTCCGCATGCTTGCCCATTTGACTCGCTCTTTTTTTGGTCACGTGACATTTTAACGGCTGAAAACAATGCAAATCTTTAGTCGAAAACGGGGAAGGGAAAGCCATTGTGTTAACGGAAATAGGACACGTGACATACTTAATGTCCAAATATCTCACAATGAAAATAACCTATACCACATTAAAAGGCGGAATTACGTGAAATTCTTATTGCAAGCATTTTGAAACAAACGTTTTAGAATTTCTAAGTGTAAACGTTCAACAATTCCAAACACACGTATCGTGACGTCATTAAACGAGAGATGTCATGTAACACTAAAGACAACTTTTTAGTCAAAATTTTAATGAGGATAAGTCATTTTATACGCAGAAAATGGACGCACTTTCAAATATTTGCGGGGGATCGTTTATTTATAAATATCAGTGCATTTAGATAATTTATTATTTCTCAACGATAAAAGATTATTTCATTTATGAGGCGAAATGATTAAATTACAGTAATATTTATTGAAAAATGTTGTAAAATATCCGCAGTTTTTCGGATAATGCGGTGCAACGGCTGCTCTGGCAATTTTAAAGGACACCTAATCCCAAAATGTATTTTTCGCTAAAATAAATTTTTGCACCTGCTCGAAATGCAATGCACTTTACTTGAAACCAAATCTTGACTTGTAGGCTGTAAAAGTTAAGAAATCTAACCATCATCTGCCACACAACCGGGCTAGTGAGGGACGTGGCTCTATTTCTGATTTGACGTCATAAACTGATTGCATGGCGGTCTCTCTCTGGGTTCAAGGTTGCATCGCGTAAGTCTGTAAAAACATGCATGCAAAGCAGTTTGTGACGTCAAATCAGGAATAGACGCATGCACGCACCCGTACTCGGTCGTGTAACAAATGATGCTCAGTTTATTGAAGCCCATAAAAAGTCCAACATCTGGAAAAAGTGGCTAATGTTTTTGGAATCGATGGAAAGTTTTATGTCAGCGGAAAAAAGTGGGGGGGGGGGGGGGGGGGGGTGAGGTTCACTTAAATTATACGTGTGTATCAATTTCAATATATATCCATATTGCCTGGTAGCTTTTTTTCTTTTTAAACTGTTCAAACTGTTTTAAGTGTGGTGTTAGAATTTATCTTCATCATCTGTAGACAATTTGTAATAACTTATCAGCGTTTAAAAAACGTACGTTTCGCAGCATTGGTACATTCCTAAATAACTGAGGTATAAAAAATTTAAATGGCCTACTTTATGATGAAAAAGCTCTTCCACCCGGGACTAGAATTGTTCAACCTTACACCTCGAAACAAAAACAAACATGTGCCGAGATTCCTCCGTCACAGTTGAAGAATGTCACATTTTTGGCTACATCAAAACAATCCCCGTAATTTGCTTTCCGGCTCATCTTCTCCGTGGGGTTTCGGCCATTTTTTTCCATTTTCACTTCACTGTTCAGTTACTGACGCTACAAGTCAACCAGCTTGGACTTTTTCGATTTGTCGAGCTCTTTTCTGAAATATTCAATCGTTCGGTTGAGGCCAACACTTAAAAGGACCTGAAAAAAGAACAAAAATGAAATAAAAAATAAAACAATTACTATATGGACCAACGAACGAACAAATGGTCGAGAGACCAAAATCATGCGCATGCAACTTCTCACCACGACCTTATCAAATAATCTTCGTCCTTGAGCGAACAAAGTCTTTGTCATGGTTTATAAATTTCGCGGGTTTAACTTCTTTTAGTCTAATTAAACAAAGCACGTGTCACAAAAATTTCCTACCATTCCTACCACACATTTCACACTTTGAATTCGTCTCCGGTCCTTTAGATTTCAATGTTTTGCAGTACTATACAACACGCGCGTTATTTGAATGCCTTATACTAGATTTACCTACTCAGTGTTTCTTTATGAGCTCGTGAACAGACTTATAGGAGCTTACATCGCTCTCACTGGGCGCAAAGCAGCGTGTATGATCAGGAACCTTGAAACAACTGTTAACTTTTTCGACACTTGGCTTCAGTAACAATATCTCACCGACAATTGACATTTTTGCAAAGTGCCTCTTATTCATATGCGACAATTTACAAGAACATTACTTCTTTGTGAAATACTATTAACTGATAACGACTTATTTGCATTCCATCAAGATGCGACGATAAAAATTTTAGAGGCGCCACGCAGCTCTCGGAACAGTTCACAGGATTGGCTGAGAAAACAATAAACAAACAACAGAAACAATGGACCCTAGCCCTGAAATAATGGAGCTGCGTGGTAATAAGAACCAATGAAATTAGAGGTTACTGAGAGGTGCGTGGCATCTGAAATTTTATCCCCTTTAAAAGGCTACAACTTAACAGTGGACAAGGCAGCTTGGGACAAATGTCACTTTGTTCACCGTAACTGCCTCTTTAACAGGACCTTCCCAAAAAGCACCTCTACTTTAAACCCCCGGACAACGTTGACGATTAAAAAACATACGGGGAGACGGGGTAGAAAATATGCTGCGCGCGTATGGAAGCAGCGCAAATGAGAATATATCCAACACTTTTTCCTTCATTGTAGCTCCAAACGGAAACAACTCGGCAGTTAATTCAGTTATTTATTTTGATTTGAGGTGATGTTAGATGATGATCATTATTACCTTTGGTTCCCATTCAAGGATGCTTCTGGCCCTCGTGATATCAGGTTTGCGTCTCTGTGGATCGTCCTCCATCTTTGCAAGATTCAAAATCGGTGTCTTTCCACCTGACAGAACATTTAATCACGAATCAATGATTAACGATTTAGGTGATTACCGACTCAACGAAGACAATTTTTTTTCACTGAAACTCTCCTCCACTCCAATTACATCCCACGTTTTCACATACCTCACCACACATCCCCCCTCCCCCTCTGTGTCCGTGAACTGTCCTTCCGAACCTGAGAAACTCCATTGTTTAAATATAACACAAATAAACGAAGCTCTCCCAAGACAGCATGGAGCAAAAGACGGTGAGCATCCTTGAAAGCAGCTCTAGATCACAAGAATTTCATTCTTACATCAAAAATTAATGCTAACCACTTTAACCACTCGATAGAAAGCCTGACTGATAATGGTGAGCTCGAAACTTGTGATGGACAACTTCTCCTTACAACATCAGCCTCGCTTGAGAACCTAGTTAACAGTAATTTAAGTAATCTACAACACCGTGCCTGTGAAAAAGAAAATGAATTCGAATTTTGTTCGATAAAACAAAACACAGATGTGACTGGCCACAATGCTTAGGCACCAGGCCGCTGAAAATTCGCTCGCCACTTCCGGTGCCGCGAAAAAATTGACTTTTCTCCCCGAGAGATAATTGTAGTTGCTGGATTTTAAAACAATTCGAAAGAACATCATATTTTCTTGGAATTCAAGCATGGGTTTTGCGACAAAATGAAAAACAAAAAAATTATGCTCAAAAGGGTGATCAAAGAAGCACATTTTCCATTCTCATTTTTTTATTTTTTATCATAAGCCAAAACGCATGCTTAAATTTCTTCAAAACGGCTTTTGTATTGTTACTGTACAGAAAATGAGGGTAAAAGGTTTAAGCCATTTAGTTAAAATGCATTTTTCTGTTTCTGGTCACGTGACATTGGGCGTGGTCCGATGACGTCATGTACTGGACCATATTTGCCCCCTATGGGTATTGTCCAAATTTGGTCCAATTGAAGCATACATGTGCAGAGTTACAGCAAATTGATTTTTCCCTAGCAACAGCATCAAAAGATACTTTAATGGGCCCTTAAACGGAATAGGAGTGGCCTACGAGAAGCTGTACCCCTCTACCACTGGCCCCCTCCCAGACCACAGGCAGGCTAGAACAGAAGTGACACATTTCTTCTACACAAAGCTACCAAATTCTATATGACCATACTAAACGACATTAAATTATAGTCCATTAAATTCAGACCAGTTTCTTGTCAAATTCAACAGTTATATTCCGACAGAAACATGGCTTGATCACAGTCTTATTCGCCAGCAAGAACACCCTATTCTGCTCAAGTGGACGAGTTTACAAACAACAAATGACTAACAAGTTGGACATCACGCATTTGTACAATCTCTGAACCTCTTTTCCTAAAGGAACGCAAATAATAACGTAACGCATTGACACGGGGAATTTCGAGGCTCATCGACCTCCTAAAGAAAAGATTGATTTTTAGGCTGCGTTTACATGGGAGAAAGTCATCCCGGGATGACTTGCATTTCTTTTTATTTTTTTTTTCTTTTCTTTCACTTTACCTGCCACTTACAACTTAAATTGTTCAGGGAGCTAACAAGAAAACCTACTGGGTTATTCAGCTTCTTATCTTGCCCATTGTTTTTATTTAGTTTAGATTAATCATATTTTGTAAATTTTATTATTATTATTATTATTATTATTATTATTATTATTATTATTATTATTATTATTATTATTATTATTTTACTTCACTTATTACTTGTCTACATTTACCTTCTAGGGCCAGAACCAAACCATGGTTCTAAGGCACTAGAGGAGTGTTTGTTCAATTTACTTGATTGAAAGGACCTTTCTCATTTTTTTAAAATTATTATTATTATTATTATTATTATTATTATTTTAATGGGTTTTTAGCAATACTTTTGCAATATTTATATGGATTATAATTACGAGAGATTCAAGTTGTGAGAAGATTTGACTGTTTCTTATTCTTCAATCTGTAAATATGTTGTTTACTTCGATAGTTCTTACAAATTATGGCAATTTGAATAAAGACTTGATTATTATTATTATTAGTATTATTATTATTATTATTATTATAAATTAAAGTTGGTCATTTTCTAATAAAGTTTTTTGGATTATATTATTATTATTTTTGTTACTATTATTATTATTACTATTACTATTATTATTATTATTATTATTATTACTATTATTATTATTATTATTATTATTATTATTATTATTATTATGGCAGTTTAAAACTCCTTATTATTAAACCTGTTAACATGAGTGAACTTATCCCGGGACGAGTTTCATCCCGGGATAAGTTCACTCATGTAAACAGGCCGTTAATCTGGAACGTCATCTGCACTGAAACCCTTGAACGAAGTAGTTTGTAACGTTTTGCAAATTAACTGACCAAGATACATCAAGTATATTAATTCACTCCATTTTGAACGTCTTTTTAACCCATTGGCACCCGTGCCGGCCAAAACCGGCCGTAAAAAACTCCCATGCTTCAAAACATTGCAACTTTCTCAATCGTACGAATATTGCCTTAACTGTTAGTTGTGAGCACGAAATGGAATGCCCTTTAAATTTGGATATCCAATAAATGCAAGAAACGTAGCGATTTTTACCAAATATGGCCTTTTGAGTTTGGACAAGAACGAAACTGACCGTTTTTAACGTCAAAGAGAAACGACAAAAATGCCCCTTTTTGCCTTCATGTTTTTTAAGGAAATCATCGCCGAAAAACCAAACTTCAACCATCATAATGAAATTCAGTCTTTTTTCTAGCTTAGAAATGACTTTTTTTGTTCATATTCTTCTCCCGAGCGTAGATACAGCCTTTTGTTCCAGCGCATTCGGACCTTTCCGCCATTTTCAACATCTAGACCACGTTGCATGCTGGAAATGACGAGAATTTTTGACAGCGCCCGTTCCTTCCCCCAATTCTTTCACATATAAACTAAGTCTACAGCCACTCCGACCTACTGCCAAAAATTCCTGCTTGTGGTCATCTTCAGTACTCAGAAATTCCAAAATATGTGGTGGTAGGACGAGAAATTCATCAATAGTCGAGTCCCAAAGGTACTAAGTGTTCGACCGGCCAAATTCCCAGTTCGTCGAGTAACGAGCCAAATTCAACAACAAAGTACATCACCTTGCTCGATTCTTTGAGAAAGTGGACTCTTAGCTACCGTCACGCTTAATGATGCTCATCAGGCAGCCGCTAAAGATGAATAATGGCTGTAAATTTAGCAGAAATCGCAAGCAAACCGAACTTGGGCCATTGCTGTCGCTTCACGGATAAAAAATAGCTACGTCAAAATAACGTTTTCAGAAACCTTGAGCCTCCAGTGGCTTAGGACAGCACCACTTTTCCCTGGTAGTTCAAATAAAGAGTCACGAATTGCTATTCATCGTTTATGGGTGGAAAATCACTCCGAAAATGTAAAAACAGCCGGTAGTCAATGGGTTAAGGACGAAGAAGTTACGAATTTGGAAATGTTTTTGTTTTTAAATGTTTTATGGTAACGGATATGTAACTGTTTCGTTGTTAGTGTTTCCCTTACCAACGGCATCTCTGATCATCTCTGCAAACTGCATTATTGTGTACTCGCCAGGATTTCCCTGAAAAGAATACACCAGTTCATTATTAACCACTTCAAGACAACTGTAGAGTAAGAAAGTAACCAAATAAAGAGGGCATCACGCAACACATGCACAAGTGACAAGAAAGGAATTGCGTTACGAAGGATTAAGCTCGCTTACTACAGAGCTACAAACTAGATCATGAGTCATGAGTTGGAAAATTGTCACCCAACCGTCACCCCTGATTCGCAACCATTACTGTTTGGAGTAGTGAAGATGGTCGAACAAAAACGAAAAGGGGCAAATAGTATTTTACTCACTATGTTAACGGGTTCGGAGAAGTTACTGTTCATCAGAAGAATGAGGCCATTTACTAGATCACTGAAAAAAAATTACGACACGTTTAGTCCTCCACTTCGGTGAATAATTGTTAATTATTGGTTGGGAGCTTTATCAACGACGACGACAACGGCACAAAACAATGGGCTTAATGAGCAAAAACAAATCGCTCTGCACGTGCGTTTTACATTGTGGTGCATTTCTTTGCCGTCCTCTGCAAAACAACGTGAAATAACTAAAGATTAAGTTTTCTCGAGAACGTGAGCGCATGACGGTAAATTTTTCTTTCCTGTTTCTAACTTCAACGTAATTTCAGCTTATTTTGTTCCTGCATAGTCCGTCCACATAATAGGGTTGGCGTAGTGGTAAGGCCAGTCGCCTTCCACCAATGTGCCCCGGGTTCGATTCCCGGACTTGGCGTCGTATGTGGGTTGAGTTTGTTGCTGGTTCTCTACTCTGCTCCGAGAGGTTTTTCTCCGGGTACTCCGTTTTTCCCCTCTCCTAAAAAATCAACATTTTTCAAAATTCCAATTCGATCTGGATGCAGGACCTCCCTGTAAACCACTTCGGTGAGTGCAGCTTCCTGGGCAAATATTGTGATTATTATAACGAGTTCACTGAATAATTGCAAAGAAATTATAATACCGTAAATTTTTATTTTAAACTGACGTTTTCGTTGCCGTTCTCGTCGTCGTCGTTGCTAAAGCTCTCTAGCACTGACTGTAACCGTTTACCTGATGTATTGGAATGATCGTGTCTGTCTTCCACTTCCGTAAACCTGAATAACACAACCAAGGTTTTAAGTTTTCCCTCACATAAATGTTGTAAATTTGATGCGATAAATGTTTCGTTTTATATACTCACTGTAAGTGGTTTTCCTTCTAACGCCTGCATAATGAAGTTACTTACAACGCGACCTGAAAGAAAAATCATTTAAAACAGGTGGTAAAGGAAGTGCGATCGGTGGATATCGCGCACTCGTGAATGTGACGACTCTTGTTCTTTGACATTTAAGGGAATGGTCATCCCATTGACTGTTGTTGGAAACCTAAGCGAATTTGAATTGGCCCTTGGCGTGTGTACAGCTTTTTAGACTGCTGGCAATCCCTTTTTAGGTAATCGAAGAGCAATCCAACAACAGCGCAAGGCGCCTCTCCCCAGTCTCCCCTCGGAGCATTCACCAGTCTCTTCGTGCTAATGGCGCGAGCTCCCCACTATCCACAAAGGGACTGATAACAGTCTAACAGCTTTTAAAAATCAGTAACACCTCCCCTAAAACCAACACTGTAGTTATTAGTCTCCATCGTAACCGGTTTGGGGAATCCCAAAAACGGCTGCGAAGGAGACTGTGCAGTTACGCGCCTTATAAGAGACAGTTTTGAACGATTTAAACGGAAAAATGGTACAAAGACTACGATTTAATTTCGGATGGTTATAGACAAAGCAAGTGGACTCCCTATACATGGCACAGCCAGTCCACATGAGCTGATGTCATTTCTGGGTTAAAACAAAATGAATGAAACCAGACTACCGTGGAAACTTGACTTTAAAAAGTGCCAAAAGCCTGGGGGAAATAGTCCAGTTGCGAGTTCGCCATGACCGCTGAATGAAAGTACTGAGAACGCATTTGTACAGGGTTAGCCTCGACCTAAAGTAAAATATTCACAAATTCCATCGAGGAGATGACCTGTTTACAGCTCTGTCTATTGTTTAATTTTCAAATTTGTGGCACCTTCCTGTCGGTATTTGTGAATATATACCTCTTACTGACCGAGTTCGAGGTCCGTACTGTAAGTTACGGACCGAGTTTTTTCCCGTTGATTTATGGCCCAAGCGCGAAGCGCGCGGGCTATAAATTAATGGGTAAAAACGAGGATACGCGCGTAAGTTACAGTACAGATCGAGAAAAACGAGGTTTGTAAGATATTTATTATATCTCTGAGGTTAATCAGACGCGCGGGAAAGAAAACTAGTTGAAGTCAAGCGGGCCGTACTGTAGAATACGGCCCGCAACATTGACCAATCACAGCGCGCGTACTAAGTGAGAGATATAATTATTTACTTTAGGTCGAGGCTAACCCTGTACAAATACATTCTCAGTACTTTTATTCAGCGGTCATGACCAACTCGAAACTGGACTATTGGTTCGTTATATCAAGGTCCTTTTCCATGTAATCTAAAAGGTCGGCCTGAAGAATATCATTCGTTTTATCGAGGACTTCGTTATATGGAGGTTCGTTAAATCGAGGCTCCATTGTAAATAGTCCTATACCGTCATTCATGTGCATCCTGGGTCCAAATGTGTTGAATATTCTGGCCACACGTACTTCAACGTGTTCCTAAAATAAATACAAAAGAAATAATTCAGACCATGCGATTACCTCCCGTACAGGGCAACAACAGTAGGAAACCTTAGTGGAAGTAACACCCAAGCCCCAGTTGTTCAAAGACCAGCGGATAGGAGGGGGAGGGGTGGGGGGGGGGGGGGGGTTAAGTTGCTATCCAGCGGATAACACGTATTACAACTCACATATTTTATCCGCTGGATGGAGTTATCCACCGGCTTTGAACAACTGAGGTCAGATCCGGGGGGAGGTACTCCCTTATATGGGCTATATAGGTACATGTATGTGCGGCCCTAAAGGGTATGGTTTTTTAGCCATTTTGGTCTGAAATAGGGTATCGATTTTCACCATTTTGGTTTGAAATTGGTTATGGTTTGTGCACTCTAGTCTTGAACGGGGTACGTTTTTTTTAGAAGAAGCTACTTCTTCATCATTAGGCGATAAGACCATCAACAAAGCCCTTCTCATATTATGTTAACACCAACCGTGTACGTGAAATAGGTCTGAAATAGGATATCGAATTTTTGGTCAAGTCTAAAAAATTCGCAGATTTGAAATAGAGTAAGGGTGGTCCGCACACCCCCACCAAATTTTTCTGGGAGTACCACCCCCCAAAGGGGGGGGGGGGGGGGCTTTTCCGAGCCACGAAACGGCGAACTAAATATCTCATTCTACTAATGGAAACCAGGTGAATGAGCACTGATTAAATCCATTTTCACTGCGTTCCAGGGGCTGTCCTCTGGAGCGCCATAAGTTGTTAAAATGGTTCCATCTTAGATTGCACGAACATGAAATCTTTTCTGAAAAAAGTCGTTAAGTGTTGCACTTTTAACGACTTTAATTTCAACGTTTTAGCCCCACAAACAATCAATAACAGATCTGAGAATTATCTCTATTTCTAATTGTCTTCTTCTTGTGTAGTTTATGATTGAACGATTTCATTTCCCTAGAATAAATAATTTTTAGCATTTTTTAATTTTATTTTTATGTGTAATTTTTGCACACGACCCCACAAGCTTGTAGCTCTGAATTAATATCGTGTATAATAAAGGTTGTATTGTACTATTTAATGCAGTTGATAAGTTAAAGACTACAAAGGAACCTGAAAAACCTTACGTGATGTCACCCTAGAGATTACTGCGAAAGACCATACTACAATACTCTTTGCGAACAGTGTGTGGTTTCTTAAACATCCCACAGAGGTTTTTGAACAAGGGTTGTTGGAGGGGACCTACGGTTTGTCGTCCTTATCCGAAAAGACTTAAGTCTAATCATTTGCAGATGTTATTACAAAGGCAGCACTTTCTCCTCAATTATTTTAAGACCCTGGGGTTGGTAACCAGTCGTTTTAGTAAATATTAAACCAGCAGGTAACAATCTTCACTAAAACAGTTTCACGAAAAATCGAAAAAACCCGCACGCAAAAACCATGAAAAATGTCACGATGTGAATCTCAAATACTGTCAGGTGTAGGTAAGCAATCAGAGTGCGCCAAAACGATATCCACTAGTTTGGCATGTACTAATACGCGTTATCAATAGGTAATAGCACATTTATCAAGATTCTGCATGGATTTTAACAAACTCCTTACGCACCTGTTTGGCGTAAGCATAGCACATTGTCTCAGCGACACGCTTCCCCTCATCGTAACACGCTCGTGGTCCAACAGGGTTGACATGACCCCAGTAATCTTCTCGCTGCGGATGTTTCTGGAACGATTAACAAACAGTTATGATAGTAAACGCTTTAAGAACAAGCCGAAAGGAGTCCCCGCTTATCAGACTCGCTCCCGGTCGCATTTTGCGTGGGGCGAGAGAAGACTGGACACGAAAGTTGAAGTGCTCGGAGTGAATGGCATGGGAAGAAGTCAGAGAAAAAATATCGCCAATTTTAATTTATAGATGTTACGAGTCTGTTATGCTTGTTAGCTGTAACTCCGACGTCGGTATCATGAACTAAGCAAGGGAGCCACATCAATGCAGTATAACTCTAAGATAAACTCACCTCTGGATCTGCAACCCACAAAGCAGAAGTCATGTAAGAGAACAGAAAAAAAAACCAGAGTGTTAGGGTTAAGGTGATGACATGGACGTCATTTTATTATCCAACTCTGTTAGTTATTGGGCAGAAAACGCACGAGACGAGTACAAATATTCCGCGATATTGTACTATTACTTGTTGTTTGTACGGGCTCGTCACAATCAATACAGCACAACTCGCAAAAATACTCCGCGATACTACGCGACAAAACGTCTGATAAGATGTATGTACTTAATGGAGAAATTATATACAAAATAGAAAAGATGTACATGTAGTCGCAATCCAGGACTAATGTTCCTGAACAACTAGAATATTGCTACTCCCCAACACCCCTGACAATGGAAGCTAGTCCATGGACGCTTTCCATTCGACCAAAATTTTCGAGATTTCCGGTCCGAAATTGAATGGAACGGGCAAAGTTCCTGGAAAAGTTTTCGAAAATTTAGGAATACGTTTTGAGTACACCCTCTTTGTTGGAATTTCCAGAATTATGGAAATTTTCGTGTTCCACTCGCGATAAATGTCGGTTTTAGTCTAATATTTGTACCGATGATTTTTGTTCAGTGGAATGCGCCCCATGGCTGAGGTTTCCCTCAGAAATTTTTCACCATTGATCACTATCAGATGAACGCCGCGGAGACTAAGTCTAAGTCCAAGCAATCAGTGCCTCTCCGATCTTGCGATCTCTATTACATGACACCCTCTACTATTTTGAGGCATTAGCTGTTCACTTGCTGTGTGGGTGGAAAGATCTGGCAGCAAAATATATGAAAACAAGTTAAAAACAACGTATGGCAAGCAGTTTCACTTTGTTCACCTCCATACACTTCTGAAGTCGAGGCCAATAAAAGTCTGGCATGCACCCTCTTGGCAAGCCCTTCAAATAGGACAAACATAAAATGATCAATTATGGAAAACGCTTAACAGGTTAATAAGATCTAAAGGTAGAAAGTTACGCCACGTTGTTGCAAACGGTATTAATGGTGGAGTTTGTTGCACGTGATGTTGCCAGTGGCTCAGTAAAGACAACGCAACGTCAAATGAGAACGCGAAAGCACGCGGAAAGGACTGAACGAGACCTCCGGTGCTCAATTTGGCGTTCTGCCATTGGTCAAGTCGGTTTTACGATCTGCGTGCGCCGTCGTCACTATTATAATATTATAACGCTGTCATCACACTGGAGTGTGCAATGCTGAATCGTGCGTTTGGGCATTAAGGAACTTCATGACAAAATTTTGGTGTACATGTAAATGTTACCTTAGCACCATTGATGAAGCAGTGAAAGAGCAGATTGCACGGTCAGTGACCTGGCCTATCAATGGAAACGAGGCAGGCTGCGAGCTTGTTTTGACACTGACTTCAATGCTTTTCGGTATCAAAACCAGGCCACCTCCAGCCTCACTTTCACTCAAAGGCCAGGTCACTGAACACAACTGTACAGTGGAACCCGAAGTGCTAATAAAGGTCTAAGGGAAATCAACGTCCTTTTCCATACATTATAAAAGGTCGGGCTGAAGAATACTGTTCAAGGACTTCGTTATATAGAGGTTCGTTAAGTTGATGTTCCACTGTATTAAAATGCGCTATTTCCTACCCCCATAAGCCACCTCACTCGCTAAGACCTATAAGCCATCCTCACTCTGGTAGAGGGCGAACATTTTTATAGATACCACTGCAAGCCAATAAAAGGAACTGTGCTGTACCCCATTATTTACAGTACTATATCAGTTATATCAACACAAATTATGTCCCACCTAGCATATTTAGAGTTCCCAATGTATTTGTCTTTATTGTCTGTGAACAAGAAAGAATTTAGTACGCAACGAACGTTCAACATCCACTGCAGTAGGTAAGAACTTATCTCCTTTTGCTTTTGACTCCCGGGGAGGGAGAGGGGGGCACTTCCTAGTAATAGGCTAGTGGGGATGTGCCGCTGGATGGGGTGGCATTTTCATGACTGGATTGACTATACTGGGGTTGCATTTTCAATAGAGTTGCTTGAATGGGGTCGCACATTTTCGGGATTTAGGGGGTAAATGTACCAGAATATTTGTACTGTAGGTGAAACGTAAAGTGTTCTACATTCACTTTAACCATTTTAGGATGACCTACACTTTATAAGGTAGATGCATAAACAGAAAGTGACTAAGTTGGGATCACGAAAATTACATTTGCCCAAAAGTGACTAAGATGGGGTCTATATTTGGCCACAGAATAGGCTATAATGGGGTAGGGGTTCTGAGAGGCCAGCAGCACATACCCAGCAAATATTGACCCAAGTACCCCCTTCTCCCCGGGTATTGACTGGAGCTGAGTGTACAATTTATCCCACTATACAACCTGTTACTCCTGGAAATCAAACCTTCATCATCAAGTCACTGCTAATGGAAATTGGAAGAAAGGATCATTAAAGCTTTGATCCCCTCCAATATAAAATTGTAGCAGCTCTAACAATGTTATGTTACTGGTGAAGAGAACAGTATCTAACAGACAATAGAATGCTGCCCCTAGCCCTGAAATACCACCTGCACTGCGTAACAGGAATGTCAACTAGTATTTCAAATAAACTTCTCACAATTTATTGTTACCTTGATAGGATTGTACATATAATTTGGAGGTGAGGCAGGAGAGGCCAAATGATAAATCTGATCAACTGCGAAATAAACACAAATGTAATAACTACCAGTAGTCATAAAACTGTGCTTCAAACATCATCATCACAACAACACCTTTCATTTACTATATTCATAAATGCAAGGCAACGAGACTGGACTTTTTCTTTGCGAGCCCAAGGCATTTTAAATTGTGAGATCAAGACTTAAAAGTCTTTTAAATGCTTGTAAAATCAAGACTACAAGACATCCTCATGAAAATATAGTGACTGCGAGACACACATAACCGCCAAAAAACAAGACTGCGAGACCCATGAAATTTGGCTGAAATTTTGCGACATGCATAGTTTTTTAAGGGCAATTTGCCAGCCCTCAATTAGGTTGGTGTGGTTTGGAGGCTTGGAGAAGCATTAATGGCTCAAATGCCAATAAATAAGCTGGCCAGTTACACTGTACTGTGACAGTGCTTAAAAACCTCAAAACGTATCCATGAACTATAAAGACTGGTTAGTGTCAGTTGATTAGGCATTCCGACTGACAGGTCGCTGGAGTTAAAAAAATATATTTAAAAGTAATCGCAATATAGCTACAGCATAGTTATCAACTTACCTTCTAATAGGAGTGGTTCAACTACATCATGATTTAAAAGTTCAAAATTTTCATGCCCAATCCTAAAATAAAGATTTTAAAATAACTACATGACAAAAAAGACAAACAAAAAATATCCCTAAAAGGAAAAAAAAATGTTGTTTCTGTGACGTGTTTTTGTTGCCAATCAAGAAAAGCAGCATTGCGACTGACAAACATGTTTAAATTCACTGAATAAGGCATTAAAAGCTTTTGAAGGTATTAGACTTGATTACTGTGACATAACCCCAACCAAAATGACAGTTGCTCATCCACTCAGGTTTCCCCTACATGTACATGTGGCTCAGTTTAGG
The DNA here is from genome assembly GCA_016490735.1 of Pachyseris speciosa. NCBI lineage: Eukaryota > Metazoa > Cnidaria > Anthozoa > Scleractinia > Pachyseridae > Pachyseris > Pachyseris speciosa. The sequence goes on along the minus strand of JAEMWC010000769.1, from coordinate 364,833 downwards.
AGCATTCCAAATGGTAATCTGTAAGGTCATGGATGACCGCAAATTATTCCCATGAGGAACTTGAACTTTTTCTTTTCCGAGTGAGACTGATAAAACTATTCTCAATTATTTATTGATATTTCCAATCACTTAACAATTGGTTCATGCATCAGCGTGCACTCATCGAGATACGAAGTACATGGGAAGTTTGGAGAGCACAAAAGATGCATAAGAATTGCTCGAAGCATAACAGAGAGCGTCTTAGACTATATAGCTTCTTGAGTGCTTCATATATCAATGAATGCACAGTTGATGCATGCACCAATTGTTTTATAACATTTTCAAGGCAGTACATGTAGTTTAACTCAGATGTCATCAGCATGTACAATGGGAATATGAAGCATGCTTGCGCAATTGAATTGGATTGTAATAACACAAATTTACTATGATAATCTAAAATTGTTATAAATACTGTTATTATTAGAATATTGATATTAGATTAGGAATTTTAAGTTGCTCACCAATGTTCAATATTTCTTTTTCTTCCTGTGAAAAAATTATCTACTACAGTTACCTGAAAATAACAACGACAAGGAAATGGTCAAGTTGGTAAATTTTTAACATCTAAGTAATTAATGTACGCACACTGCAAATATGTATGTGTTCTGCTACTACGGCAACTAAGGTATTGGTACATTATGCACGTATGCAGTCCAGTCCTCAAACTGTGATCACTGGAAGTAAAAGTTATCAATACTGCTTTGTATAAATCACAAGAAAATGAGGAGAATTCGTACAACATGCAATTGGTCGTTTTTAGACTATATAAATTGTAAAAAAGGTGTTGCTTATGAGTTATGTTAACTTTGCATATAAAAACTAAACATGTTTAAACATATTGCCCAAGGAGTGTTAAAAATCACTTGGGACATGACAGATGGCAACACAAGTGAAGACATTTTCCTCAGCAAATCGGCAACATTGTGAAGATCAACACTTTGGAGGGAGACTAAGCCTGCCTGAGACTGCGACTCAATTAGACTCCTGTTAGACCCACTACCACAATCACATAATTATTATTTCATTAAAACTTTCTGCAACACACCTCATGGCCAGCTATTAACAAAGCATCAACCAGATGAGATCCAACAAATCCAGCCCCACCTGTCACCTGACAAGCCAAAAAGAAAAAAAATTAAACCCCAATGGGCCATTGGACTGTGTTGTTTAAAAAACATTTTCATCCTCGTCCATCCCCACCCCACTGAAGACTACTCCCAATTTGAAGTTACATATTATTATTATTATTATTTATTTATTTTTGCTGTTTTGCACTTAATTTTTGAAACAAAACATTGGCCAAAAATGCATTCACCCAAAAAGTAAGTCACTAAGCTTAGTTTTCTACCAGGCCCTTCAATTGTAACTATGGTGGCAAGACGGAACGTAAAACATACTTCCACTTGACCTCAAATGACAATATGGCATACTGTGTACATACTGGTAAATCAGATATCAATAATAAATAATTAATTAATTAATTAACTAATTAAAAGTCAGCTACAACAAGCGTGACAGACTCACCAATATTCTCTTACGATCTTTTTCAGCTAAATATTTTACTGGTGGGTATCTTCTTTCTCTGGAAATGAGGACATCAAAAACAGTTTAATCAAACCTAACTCCCTTCGAACTTCTTTCTCTCTACTTTCCCCTTTTCCCCCTTCCCTTCTTGTCCCCTCCCTTCCTCCCTTCATCCACCCGGGCTCTCTCCCTTTCTTGCTCCCTCTCTTCCACCCTCCCTACCTCTCTACTTCCCATCCTACTTCCCCTGCAACCTCTCTAACTCCCTTCTGCCCCCCCTGTTTTCCTTCCACCCACCCCCCCCCCTCCCTTCCTCCCTCCCTTCCTTCCATCCTCCCTCCTTTATCCCTCTCTCTCTCCCTCTCTCCCTCCCACTCTCCTCCCTCCAGCCCATCCCCCATCCCTTTCACCCTCCCTCCTCTCCTTCCTTCCCTCTTTCCCTTCCTCCTCCCCTCTCTCACTCCCTTCCTCCCTCCCTCCCTACTTCCTTCCTTCTTTCCTTTATTCTTATCATAATTACAACCCACTAGGGAGCTGAAACAACTGCAGCAGTATAATTACAGAGAGACTGATGAACCTGGGACCACCAAATTTGACATCTGGTACCCTTACCACTTAACTTAACACTGCCCTCCTGACCAGTAGGAACAGGCAAAAATGGGGCAGAATTTTGAAAGAAATACATGTAATGTGGGTAACAGGCAAAATTTACTGAATGTAAAGCATGACCTAAAATTCTACTTAAAAATAATGCTTTATACTACCCATCCAACAATTTAATTAACACACTTGTTCAAGGTTTCTCCCCTTTTCTGATTCAGACAGACAATAGATTAAGAAATTAAGATAAATAAATAAAAGTTAGACAGTCAAATGCTTTTTCAACATACTTGTGTTCTAAATCTCTAATTCTGAGGTCAAATGGTTTTATTTTTTCATTGAATGTCTGCAATACAAAATGGAGAACAAAATAACATTATGCCATCTCAATACATTACAAAAAGCTTAATAGATATGTTCAGAAGTAGGCAGATTTCGAATGCTCTTTCTGACAACATCATAAAAACTGCTATAAATACCTACCCCCCGCATAAAAAATATCTGAAGCTTTGGATCAGGCCAGGATTCAATTATATTAACAGGTAAAATCACTTAACTCATAAATTGATTTGTGAAATAACAGGGACTCTTACCTCTATATTGTATTTCTCTAAATCTTTTTTCAGATCATTCAAAACTCTTTGGGAGATTCTGTAATGGAAATAATGTCAACCTAAATTATTAGAAAGCTTAAGCAACGATGACAGGGATGGCAACGAGAACATCACAAAACAATAGGCTTAATGAGCAAAAACAATCACTCTGCTCGTGCATTTTACATTTTGGTACATTTCTTTGCCAACCTCAGCAAAACAACAATGTCAAGTGACCAAATTTTAGGTTTAGTGGAGAACATGAGCATATGATGGTGAACTCTTATTTCTTTTTCCCAAATTCAATGCCACTTTACTAATTTACCCCCAGGATAGTTTGTCAGCATTTTACAAGTTAAACAAGTTGGAAAATTTGTGAAAGGGTTATGATAGAGCGGTTTTCAATTGAGTGTTGAAAGTAATTATGGTTTTGCTTTGGTTTTGCATTGCTTCGCTCTGTGATTGGTCAGGAAAACTCACGCCACTTTCTCAACCAATGAGAAGCAAAACCAAAACCAATTGTGATTTGCACGCGCGTATTTTCCCGCGCCTTACGCCGGCTACATGTAATTGCTTCGTATTCTGATTGGCTCATTGCATTGCTTACTCCTGTTGTGATTGGCTGGAGTAATTGCTTTGGTTTTGGTTTTACGACACTCAATTGGAAAGCGCTCTAATGAGAAAATACATTTTCAAATGATGTTTTCACTGCTGTTGCCGTCATTGTTGCTCATTAACCTCTCTAAAATATCTGCAACGGCTTATACAAGCATAATTAATTTTGCTAATCAGGGTCTATTGACTGTACTGGGGGTTTAAACATAAAATCTCCTCATAATCTCCCACTATTGCTTTCATCAGTGTCACTCTCTACATGCATGTACAATGTATGTCAACAGATCGAGAAATCAACATCAACCAACAGTGATAATATCACTGATCAGTGATTTCAATTGAAGGGCTTAGAGCATAAACAGCGAAGTGTAATTTTAGGTATTTTTTTTATTTTGCTCGGAAATGAAACAAAAATCAGTGAAAAAAATACCAGACAATGTTTTTCAATTGAATTGCTTGCTGGTCACATGCAAAATTTGTTTCATTTCCGAGCAAAATCAAAGAACGACCTAAAATTACACATAGGCTCTTTATGCTCTCAGCCCTTCAATTATCCATCAGAGTCACGAGCAAGAACTTCTCTAATCTTCCCTGGCTGGCTTCACAGTTGGGATTGGAATAGAGCAGTTGAAAGTACAAAATAAATGCTTACTGATGTTGATTTTGCTTTAATATACTCTGTAATTGGTTGACAAACATTTTGCCGCTATCTCAGTCAGCAAGAAGCAGAACCAATAGCCCTCAGGGGCAATTGCTCACTGACACATGCACCTGTTGCATAACTATTTGCTTCAACTTGTTAAAAGAATAGATAATTTAAATTTAAAGGAAGAATGATCCTCGCAGTGGGAATGCAATTTATGCAATTGCGAAAAGAAGCCTCAAAAAAAAAAAAAAAAAAAAAAAATTCAGGACTTCAATGGGGTCACACACTTCATCCAGCAGATAAGTTGCCATCCAACAGATAAAATGTATCACAACTGCTACATTTTATCCGCTGAATAGCGACTTATCTGCTGGATGGAGTTATTTGCTCTTTGAACAACTGTGGTAGCCTCACAGCTCCTATAACCTCTAAATTTCAGTGGCGGGGATAGTGTTGCAGCCCTATTGTTTTAGGGCTAGGGTCCATTGTTTGTTCTTTTGTCTCAATTGAAGGGTGGTCTCCAATCAGGTGAAACTTGTAAGAGCTGCAAGGTGACCCAACAACTGAAGCCTGATTGGTTCATGATTTTTGCATGGCTGGCATCTGTTACAGTAATTGTTGGCCAATCAAGGTGCAAGTTTATTGTAATGATATATTCCTGACCAGTAATCTGGCACTTCAGTTTGTGGTTTTTGACACTCATTTGAAAATCATTCAATCAACTGGAACAGGATTAGAATTACTACCAAGTTTACGTTATACCTGATCAAAGATATTGAACGGCAACTTGCACTGGCATGTATTGCAGTCTTTCATGGATTTGCTATGACACTTGTACAAAATCAAGCCGGTACTAATGTTTGTGTCATCACAAAATTTTATCCATACATAGTCTGAACACAGCCTTAAGCGTCGTGAAGGTCAATGCATGCTAGGTGTAAATAATCAACAAGGAAAAGCACGCATGGCGAAATATCGAATCAACAGTGACTTGTAAGCTTATATAGTCTACACTATTCAATATATTGGTTACAATTAAAAAAATATACCGAATTTTAGATCGATCTCACTTTTGTACATTAAAAATAAATCAAGGATGTTGTTTAGACTACAAGGACCACCACAAACGTATAAAACCATGACAAGCGACATCAACGATCAATAGATTGCGTGATCATGTAGAACCCGCTTAAACTTCATGGAGCTAATATTGACAAGGTTTCCACCAACATCATAAAACAAGCTGGGCTTTTTACGTACCTTGCTTCATTCAATACGACGGTTCTGTTACGATTAACTGTAGCCCAGGCCGCTGAAAATGAGACACGAAAGGAAATGAGTCCCTAGGCCGTCAGATTTTACGCGCAAATGAATAGTACATCGACTACATGCTAAAGGATGTTGCGATTCACTGTCGATTCCACGTGTGATGAACTCGCTTCACTTACCAACCAGAATAGTGACGAAAATTAGTAAGAGGAGGAATTTAAATTTCCTGTTGAGGAAGGAAAACGCATCTATTCCATACGCCATTTTAAGCTTTTGGTTTGTGGCGTGAATTACGTTGTCATTTTGCCTGATACATTTTCAATGACCGTCCATGTTGGTATTGTTTTTGTTCTGTCGTTCCCAGGCTGCACTTGTCAAAAGCGCGGTGACAGAGCACACGCACAAAATAGGTACGCAATGCGTACGTGGTCGGACAACAATTCTTGGTTTTCACATAATGTCATCAAAAACTAAAACTCAGAAGTAAACAGACTTTTGCATTTTTATCTTCATCACGTAAAAAGACATATTAGAGATGTATCTGCTTCCATGTTTTCAGCTCGGTAGCGTGCTTCGTTTTTAAAATACAGCAGTTTGAATTTGGTAGTCACAGTGTGTGACATAACAGATGTCTGCCCACAAGCATATCACGTACATGAAAACATCGTTTCACCGTGTTTTTGAGGTTTTAAAAGCCAATATGACAATAGAACCGTCTATGTGAAATTTTAAAGTCTCAACAGAGCGAAGAAAGCCTTTTAGATAGCCAAAGTAAGTTCCAGATGGTTTTCACTCGTTTCCGGCCGCCATGTTGGAGCTCATCAAGATGGGCTCCATCGTGGCGTTTCCATACGAAACCTTATAATTTTGAGTGGTACATTTTGACGAATAACTCGAGTACGGGACATCGCACAGTCCTGAAGCTTGGGGATATTGTTTATTTATTACTCTTCTACAATATCTCAATTTCTTGGCTTTATCTATTGAACGGTTGACGATTTTATTTTTCTACTTGCGTGACGTTCGCGTGACTGAAAACCAAGAATTGCACCAAATAATAGATTGTAGTTTGAAATTTAAACCAGAGCATCAAAAATGGACAAGCTTGAGTGGCAAGTAATTAACTATACTTCCAACTGATGCAATTCTAAAAGCACTGCTGCTCCTGATCTCTACTATGAGAATCAAATATATTTTGGAAAAGGGGGATTAGTTTCTAAAGAAAATGTGGTACTGCGTCGGTGGGGGAGCGAAACACGAAAATTTGGTTTATCAACGGAGTCACTTCATGGGCTCCTGACGGAGTTGATAATGTAAATTGACCACCGTACAGGGATTCGATTAGCTCACGTTTCGAGAGTTAGCTCTTTGTCGGACCGAATCGAGGAATTGTGGGTTGTGTATGGGTTATACTACGCTATTGTTGGTAACATGGTAACGTGAAAAACAGGAATAAATTAATTGAATGAAAAGCGCTCGTTGATTCCGTGGGGATTAAGAATGCCGATTTGAAAGATCAACTTTTGCTCGAGAAACCATTTTAATCTCCCTAGCCATTCCAAACAACACGGCTTTACGGCTTTCCGTGGTACCTTGATGTAGGGAAAGGCCGGAGATCGACATGTGTTGTTTGGAATGGCTAGGGAGATTAAAATGGTTTCTCGAGCAAAAGTTGATCTTTCAAATTTAAAATTTTAAAATTTCGCAGTGAAATTTGATCCTGTTGCCACATGGGTAAAATTTATACGTGCTGCGAGGATTTCGGTTTGTTGACGTAGATAGAGTAATTACAAAATTCCGTAAATAACAGTTCAAGACACACACAAACTGACAGACAATAAGTTTCCCTAAATAAAAAATTAAAAACAGACAAGCCTCTTTTTTTGCCTCAATTTTTCGTATCGAGTTAATGCACACCAAGGCAAACAAAGCGAATCTTACGAGTCAATTTCTTTAAGTTTATCTGTTGACCGAGTCAACTCCGACTCCGAGGGGTTGCTGTATTGGTAAATAAATAATAAATAAGTCCGAGTCCGAGTCGTGACCG
>JAEMWC010000769.1:330000-347500 GCA_016490735.1 Pachyseris speciosa | reverse complement strand
ACGCCTCATCAAATGGTTTGGGAGCAGTCTTGTCGCATGTTTCCGATGACGGAGAAGAAAGACCGATCGCGTATGCATCCCGCACCCTCTCAGCAAGCGAGCAGAATTATTCCATGATCGAGAAAGAAGCTCCGGCGCTTGTGTTTGGCATAAAGAAGTTCCATCAGTATCTCTATGGAAGACGCTTTTCACTGTTGACGGACCACAGACCTCTCACCCTGCTTTTAGGTCCTACGCGTGGTAGTCCTGTGCTGGCCGCGTCCCGCTTGCAACGTTGGGCTATTCAATTGTCAGCTTATCAGTATGATATTGAATACCGAGCTTCCAAAGATCATGCCAACGCTGATGCACTGTCTCGATTGCCAAGAAAGATCGTGGAAGAGCCAGGGGATTGGAGTATCGAAGCTGATCAAGTTAACCGTGTTCAAATGGAACGAGCTCCAATCACGGTGTCTAAAATCCGCGAGGCCACGCGTGGGGATCCAGTTCTTTCACGTGCGATGTACAATATTTTGCATGGTTGGCCAGCGGAAAACTGTATCCCAGAAGAGTTTAAGATTTATTACAGTAAACAAGACGAGTTTACCATTGAAGATGGCTGTATCCTTCGAGGTACCAGAGTAGTGATTCCCGCTAAATATCAAGATGCTGTTTTGGCGGAGTTGCATTTGAACCATCCTGGAATGATCCGCATGAAGTCTTTTGCCAGATTGCATGTGTGGTGGTCCAGCCTTGATCACGATGTAGAGCAAATGGTGCGAGATTATGATGCCTGCCAGGCAAATCGCAGTAAGAGCCCTCTCGAAGTCAGCAATCCTTGGATCTGGCCCACACGCCCTTGGCAGAGAATACATGTCGACTTCGCGGGTCCGTTTAATGGTCAGATGTTTCTTCTTGCGGTTGATGCGATATCGAAGTAGATTGAAGTATTCCCTATGTCCTCAACCACTGTATTAGCAACCATTCAAGCTCTACGTTTCCTGTTTGCAACACATGGCTTACCAGAGGAGATAGTTTCGGATAACGGTACACAGTTCGTGGCACAAGAAATGAAGGACTTTTTGAAGTCAAATGGAATTGGTCAATGCCTGTCCTCGCCTTATCATCCTGCGTCAAATGGCGAAGTCGAACGAGCAGTGAGAACTTTCAAAGAATCCATGAAGACCATGAAAGATGAGCCGGGAACCGAAGCAGAGAAGTTAGCACGTTTTCTTCTGGGCTATCGGACTACTCCTCACACGGCCACTGGATGCACACCTGCTGAGACCTTGATGGGAAGAAGAATCTGCACTCGGTTGGACATTATGCATCCAGATTTGTCGGCTAGAATTTCTGAGAAAACCAAGCTGGGGAACCATACCACACGTCGTAATCTCCAACCAGGTGACCCAGTCATGGTTAGAAATTATCGGGATCGTAAGCGACCGTGGATCAAAGGAGTCGTTCAGGATCGGCTTGGCCCTGTTACTTACAGAGTTATGGTGAAGAATTTGTTTTGGAAACGACACCTTGATCAACTGCGGTCCATAGCTGGTTCAAAAGTCGCAGATGCCGAACCAAAAGCTGTAGTTCCAGAAGATGATGGTTATCCAGAAGTGATTCCTTTGCGACAACCCGTACACCCACAGTTTGTAACGTCAGATTCGCAGGCCGATGTGAATCACGATTTCCCACCAAGTCCCGACAGTACGCAAAATTTGGTGCCAGTTCCTGCATCAGAGTCCAGTTTGTCTTCTACGCCACAAACGCAGATGCTAGGAGTCCAAAACCGAAGAACCTGCCAAAGTTCCGGTTCCAAAGCGTTATCCGTCCAGAGTTCGTAGTAAACCCAAACGATTAATTGAAGAAATATAATTTTGAAGAGTACGTGATAAACTGTAAAGGTTAATTCGAATTAATGTACTTAAGATGACATTGTTTCAGTAAGGACGTTTCAAACTTTGTTCCTGTAATTTCATTGAAGTCACATTTGTGTGGGAGGAAGTGTAGTGTTGATTAACCCCGTGGGGTTACGTAACTCAGAAGCTTCATGCATCTGCTTCCAAACGGAAAATACTGCCAAACGACGATGAAAGCTCCTCGGATGAAAGTATTGAAGATGATCTGGCGCCTGCCGAAGGATACAGACTTTTCTCAATGAACAGTCTTCTTAAATTTGTGAAGAGAATTCACGCAAAAAACTCCATGTGATTTAGGTAAGAATTATGTGAGTTAAATTATTACACCAATTAACGAAAATATAAAAGCTGTTTTTCTGGATCAATGCTGGGCCAAAATTACTACAGCTATATCCCTTTATTAATAAAAGCGTTGATTGTCTTTATTGATCTACTAGGCGAAATACAAATATTGGAGAGTTCCTGTAACCAGTTTGGACTTGGTAGTTCACTTTATGCCAAATGCAGTGGTTGCGGCATGTCTGAGTTTCTTGCAACTGGTAGCCACCCTCAAGATGATGTTAATCCCAGATGCTTGCCTGGATACACCCAGAATGCAAATGAGTCTGTCAATGCATTGGCATGGAACAAGTGTCCCAAGCATAAGTGGCATGGAAGAAAGCGAATTGTCATGGCTGCATCCTCTGTTGCTTTGCACTTCAGTTGTGGTGCAACAAAAAAATTTGATGTCATGAGGAAAGCTGAAATCTCGCCTGGCAAGCACAGTTGGAAGGAAGCAAGACGGAGAGACAGTGGAAGAATTCAGCAAGCAGAGCACAGAGCTCAAGAAAAACACAAAAAATACAGACTTGCACGAAGACAAGCTAAGCAGAGAGAAGAAGACTTGCGTGTAACCCGGGAAGGCATAACCTATGAAGCTGGAGGTTTTGACGAAACACAGCTGTGCACTGGGCAAAAAGAGAAAAAAGCAAAGAACCTAAGCACACCCTCAAGTAGGTGTGCTGTGATGCATAAAAGGCCATTTTAGGGAGTCATTAGTCTTACAAGTGACATTTAGATAAAACTTAAGTTTTAATTGCATTTTTCCGAAAATAGATTTTTCCGGGGTAATTTTGTTGGCCCCTCAAATTTCTTGAAGAGTCTTTTAGCTACTGACACCAAATTTGGTGCAAAGATTGTTTATGTAATTATCTGCAACCTACTTGAGCAAAATTTCTTTTTTCGAAATACAGCTGATTTTATAAGTAATTTGTCTTTTGCAAAATCTAATTGGTTACCATGACAACCAAAATGGTCAAAAGGCGATAACTCTCAATAAGGTTGCAGACCATTGGATAATGCTTTATTGTGCCAAAAATTAGATGATCATTTCAAAAAGGAAACGACAAAAAAGTGAGGGGCCCTGATTTAACCCTTAAAATAGCCCTTCACAGTAACTTGTTAATTATTTACCTGAAATTAACAATATGTTAACTCTAGATATGTCATGTGGTAGGCAATTGCCTGGGTGTACTTATTACCAAGTTTGAGCTGATTTGATTGAATTGTTGATTAAATATGATTTTTTAAGTAAGCTACCAAAATCTTACCATGAACCAACCGTAATGCCCCCATCAAATTTAGCGAAATAGATTATTAGTAAATCAAGTAAGCTTTCACGCAAACATTTTGCAAACTTCAGTTCCACACAGCACCACTCTAAGTAAATTGCAGTAACTAAGACAACATACTTTCAACGAAATTTCCACTTGGAAATTTTGTATTTTGGAGAAAACAGGAAACGGAGAGGAAAGGAAAAACGAACTTTTTCAAGTGGCAAAGGCACGTGACCAGCAGCCATAGTGGTTTACTGAAACAAAAGAAAGAATTTGCACAAAAATAGAGTTCAATTCCCAAAAGAATCTTTTTCTCCTCCAAAATGGCCGCCGTGACGTCAAGTGAACAAATGAGTTAAATTTTCATACTTGAACCTTTGAAAGATAACATTACTTTTTTAAATATTTACAAGTTTTGAAATTTTACCATTTGCCGACGCACGATTGAGCTGTTTTGCATTTACCCAATCTATACAATTTTTATTAATAATAGTAAATGACTAATTTACTGACCACGACACGGTCAGTTGCATTCTAGCACAACCATTCCAAGCTCTGACCCAACGAGAACTACGGTAACAAAAGAAAGCCTGAAATAAAAGTACAACTCTTTTAAACAGCCTAAAGGTCTCCAGCGGCTGCATAAATAATAACTATTGCCGATAATACACACGGCAAAGGAACGAATTCTTTTGTTTTAATCGAACAGTTTCGTCCCTTGCTCACTAAATTTACTACAATTGGAGGGGAAGGGGTATTATAATCGGAGGGATTATGGCTTCAAAGATGAGACACGAGGGATAGCTATATTAGGATGGGGGAGCGGGAAGATAGGAGAGAAGGGGGGAGGGAATGTTCCCCCTATAACGATAGCTTGCATTCACTTCCCGTTATGAATGTCCATATTCTTTAGATCAACCAGAGCATCTTCAACATCATCACATAAGACTTGAAAAGTTGGCCTGTCGTCTTCTCTGTCAAAGGAAACAAATACCAATGAATTTTCTGTACTATAAATTGCAGTATTGCTAACACGTTTACAAACGCATTAGCACAACTGTGATAAGTTTTAAGGGAAGCGAACATGCCAACAACGTGGCGTTGGTTTGTGCGTTGCGTTTGCCGTGCGGTCCGAGTCAAGGCGTCTTCAACTCCGAACGCATTTTCTTTTTTTTTGGATTTTCGTCAACAACGGCAATATTGTTTAAAATTTTTCAACAGTTTCATCACAACTGCGAAGTTACATTTGAGCCTAACTTTGTTCTATCTTACATTCCGGCCACTTCATTTACATACCATGGAATAACAGTGGCCATAATAATAATAATAATAATAATAATAATAATAATAATAATAATAATAATAATAATAATAATAATAATAAACAAGAACTGCAAAGAAGGAAAGTACTGTCCCTGTAAAAAGAAGGACAGAGAGACCTGGGACCCGTGGTGACTTGTTGGAACCCGCTCCCAAGGACTATAAACCAGTCCGAATATCCTGCACTGAAGGAAACTGAAAAAAAAAAAAAGCAAGTACAAAGACCTAGAACTAGAAATACAGAGACTGTGGCATATGAAAACTGTAGTGATCCCTGTGGTTGTTGGTGCGCTTGGTACAGTGAAGAAGGGTATGGTAGAAAACATTAAGAAAGTATCAGAGAGAGCTACTATGACAGAGATTCAAAAGATCTGCATGCTGGGATCTGCACGAATCCTCAGAAAGGTGATCAGTGTATGACAGAATGACTTGAGTGACTGATGCTCCAGGTGCATGGTTTGTGCCCAGCTGATGCACAAAAAGAACACCAGCAAAGATTGTGATAAGAGACTATAATAATAATAATAATAATAATAATAATAATAATAATAATAATAATAATAATAAAGAAGAAGGCTGAAGGTTGTGTTGAAATCAAAATTGAATGGAAAGAACAAGATTAACGCCATTAACACCTGGGCAGTCTCTGTACTGAAGTACAGAGCAGGTAATAAGATGGACAAAGGAAGAGCTAAAAACATTGGATAGAATGACTAGAAAGGTATTGACAATGAATAGTGCTTTTCATCCAAAGAGCGATGTTAATAGGTTGTATGTGTCATGGGTGAATGGAGGCCGGGGACTGATAAGCTGTGAAGGATGTGTGAGAAGTGAGGAAAACAGCTTAGGATGGTATGTGAAGAATCCTTTGGAAGTCCTGCTGCAAGGGGTAAGGGCTACTAGTGTAATTAGGAGTGAGGAAACAGTGAGCAAAGATGAATTCAAGACATCTTGGAACAATGAGAAACTCAACAGTTGGAAGGGAAAAAGGCTGCATGGTCAATTTGTAAGAGAAATATCAGAAACGACGCATGTAGAAGAATCGTGGAGCTGGTTGCGAAAAGCAGACTTGAAGATCCAAACAGAAGCACTTATTTGTGCAGGCCAGGAACAAGCCCTTAGGACTAACTATGTAAAATACCATATTGACAAAACGGTGGAATCCCCATTATGTAGGCTATGTGGCAAGAAAGGTGAGAGTGTAAACCATATTGTCTGTAAGTGTAAAAAGCTGGCCCAAAGGGAATACAAATAGAGACATGACAATGTTGCAAAAGTAGTTCATTGGAAGTTGTGTGAGAAATATCATCTGGAAAAGAAGGATAAGTGGTACGAACACGCACCTGACAGTGTGACAAAGTTAAACTACTGTGGGACGTGAACATACAGTGTGACCATGTCATTGAAGCCAGAAGACCGGACATTGTAGTTGTAAATAAACAGGAGAGAAAGTGCACTATTATTGATATTGCCGTACCAGCGGATAAAAGAATTATTGAAAAGGAGAATGAGAGAGTTGAAAAGTATCAGGATCTTAAAAGAGAAATTGCAAGAATGTGGAACATGAGAACTCTGTAGGTGGTACCAATTGTTGTAGGATCATTGGGAAGTGTAACAAAAAACTTGGACAAGTGGTTGGGAAAGTTGAATGTCAAAATTAGTATTTCATTACTCCAGAAAACTATGTTACTGGGAACGGCAAGGATTTTGAGAAAGGTGTTGGAGCTGTAGAGTAAGGAGAAAACTCTAAGGGACCTTTGGTCATGGGCTATGACCCGCTTCCTTAGGAAGCAAACTGGAAAAAGATAATCCAGTTCACAAAGCTGATAATAATAATAATAATAATAATAATAATAATAATAATAATAATAATAATAATAATAATAATAATAATAATAATAATAATAATAATTTGACTTTCATTGAAAATGTGTTTTTATTTGTCAAAGCCTCTCACCAGAAGGAGCAAATGTATCAAGTCAAATGTTGCCAATTGTCTGACAACTTTTCAAATGATTAAACTTCGTTCTCAGTCGAACAGCTTCGGGTAATGGTCAGTATGGTTGCATGTTAGCTAGCTAGCTTGCTAATAGAGTTGACGTATTAGTGTCGGATACCACAGGTGTCCCAACAAAAAGTAGAAGAGGAATGTAAAGTGAGTTTTACACAAAGAATGGGTCAAATGTTGATTATTATTGTACAATGGTATTAATTAAAGCTAAAATGTTATTTCAGGTCCATAAATCCTGCTATAGGTTTGGCAAGCTATTTATCAGGTTATGAAATGTCTCCTCACCTATGCTACTTGAAACATCATGACAATAATCTTAAATATTGGCAGAGTCCTGAAAACAAAAAAGGCACAAAAAATACATAAAGTAAATGTTGAGAATATCCAATATGATATGGTTGTTACATATGAGCAAAATAATTATTTCACATATTACTTTAGCAGCCATAGTTCTCATAGTTCTGACTAGGTCATAATCAAAATATCAGTGGTTATTAATTTCGCTCCAATTGTCTGAACACAAAGAAAGTTAGCAATTGGCTTACTGCTGTTCATACTGGGTGATGTCGCAGCTCTTACAAGAGGGACCTTAAGCAACAAGGATGGCAACAGCAACGAGAATGCCACTAAACAATAGGCTTAATGAGCAAAAACAATGGCTCTGCATGTGCGTTTTGCATTTTGGTACATTTCTTTGCCGTCCTCTGCAAAACAACAATGTGAAATGACCAAGTTTTACGTTTTCTTGAGAACGTGAGCGCATGACGGCAAATTTTCCTTCTTTTACCTTGTGTTGACGTCGTTCATAGTAATTTAGTTCCTGGACATATCACCAGCATTTTCCAAGTTAAACAAAATAATTGGAATACCATAGTTTAGATGGCGTTGTTTCACCTAGCAGCCAATCTAATTGCCTCTTTTAAAGGAGTACATCAGAGATTAAGATGGTGATGGTCAGCAATTAGACTAACTTACCCATGCACTTGGGTCATGCGCAGAAACACGTGAGGGCAAAATGTTGCATGCCATAATATTAAACTACAGATGCATATAATAATTATTACAATCAGACAAACCAATACCAAGCTCTATTATATGACTGATGCTTTCAGCGGTCAAGATGAATCAATTCTCCTGCTGTGATTGGCTACCTGCGAGGTCAAGATGGAGCTATCTTGACAGTTCGGGACAGCCTGTTCGTCCTGCGTTTTACTGTCTTTTAATAGCGTCCTTTGAGTCATATAATAAATCCTTTTTTGACCAAGCTTGTTCTGTCAAGATGGCTGGATATTGGCCTCATTCTTTTTTTGTGCGTTTATGGGCCTCGACTTCGTCTTGGTCCATAAACACGCAAAAAAAAAGAACTTGGCCAATATCCCGCCCTCTTGACCTCACGCTTGGCCAATAACCCATATATTATGGTAGTCTTTTCCGGAGAGCGAGGCTTTTTGTATTCAACACGTGCGTAGACAGGACCACTCAACTAAGACCCCCTCAGTTTCTGGTCAGCATCAAGTACGTTTTGTGCCATGTTGATCAGTGATAAAGCTAGCTCTGGGCCGGGGACGAGATAGGAAAGGAATAGTTTCTGTCACCCACTAGCAGGCTTCTTGCATGCCCAAAAGTTCAAGACAGTTGACATTTTTCATCTTTCCCTATCAAAACATTCACTTTGAAATATGAGAATGGAGTGGGAATATTCTAATGGCCACTGGGCCGCATCTGACGTGCAACAATTTTTGAAGGGTCCCAAATGATGAAATTGCGCTTTGATAATCAAAGGCATTTTTGCCAGTCATTCAAATTCAATATTTAAGCTTACTGTAATTTCTGCAAAATTTCAGTCATTGCTAATGCAAATAGCAATAATTTTATTGTGATTGTAGATGTGATTTTCAATACTCATGTGATCGATTAAATGTTCTGATTATTAAACGTTATGGTGAAAAGCACAAAAAAGTCCCACATTCCAGTCAAAATTTTTTCGGCGCCAAGCCAATTTGTTTGAGAACTATTTACATAGTGAGGTATGGTGACCAATCATAACAGAGTTCAGTACATGAAAAAGGAAACATCTTGAAAACAAACTTGCGAACACACAATCTTTAAATATCGGAAAGAAAGAAATGCAACAAATACAAAAGGGAAGCACATATTACAAATAAGAAGTTTCGACCACTTGAGTACTTTTAGGCTGGATGAAAGCAACATATTCTCGAGAAATGCAAAGTTTTCTCATCGCGTGTTTATTGGTAATGTCAACATTGGCAAACTTCAGTGAGCCGTAACCAAAATTGGGTCATTCGATAAAATCAAGAAGAAATCTTTTATTATTGTCAAGTCTTATGGATCACAAAAATTCTTGTTACATGAAAAAGGAGATTCACGCAAAGAAATGGACTTTGCTTAAAATTATTTTTATCTGCCTTTAATATAAATGATTTCAAGGGTATTCCACAGGAATCAGTTTCTTTGTCCACATCCCCCAATGTGGTTAGAAATTTTCATTCCGGAAACAAAACACAAAAGCTCAAAGATTTTGTTTAAAGCAAGAGTGTTGTGAGATGAAAATAAGTTTACATAGCTATGACACTGTTTCAAAACCATAAATATTTGTCCAATCAAAAGTGCCTGTTCCCACGAGTGAAACCCAAGAAACATAATTTGCATGCAATATTGGGAAAGTGAACGAATTGAAAGTGACTTTAACAGGTCCCTATTATTTTTTGTGGAAGCAAAAAGCATTGGAATGGACTCCTATCCGGGTATTTGATCCTCTGGAAGCAAAGCAGTTTTTATGAACTGAAATGGATTTAACCGGTACTTTTGTACCTCATGGCTCCATCACGTGTAAACAGCCATTAAGACAACCCCATTGGTTACATCCGACGTTGAAATTTGATTTGTGACATGCATATACACCTTCCAATGCAGACCTCACTGGGTAACTGCAACATGAACTTTGGTCAGTTCCAACTTTGCACATGATCAGTAACCTGTTTACAACAACACTTTATTGAATTTAGTTTCTCTCTCAATCATTGGCCCAATTTTGTTTGTTTACTGTCGAGTATAGCCATCATCAATGCAGAACGATTTCGCTTCTACTCTAAACTGCAACAATTGTTAGACTAAGGATATTTTTTTTGGTGTCTTACCTAGTAATTATGAATGATAGCTAGTTAAGCAATATACTACAAGTTTCTATGGTTTATAGGCTCATAAACCACTTGGGATGTTGGAAGAACACTCAAAGAATTCGTAAAACACAAGCCGCAGGCAAGTGATTTACGGATTCTTCGAGTGTTCTTCCAACATCACAAGTGGTTTATCAGCCTATAAACGATAGAAACTTGTGGTATATTGTTTTTAGATAATAATCCATAAGTCGCACATGAGTTTCATGAATTTACTGGAACAATAAACCATAGCTGATTGACCAACCAAAGCGTGCGCATTGATTTTGTCATTATATAATTATATAATTATTATAATTACAGTATATAATTATACAATTACAAAATCAATGCATATATAGTACGGCATACAAAATAGGGTAGCATAGCTGTTAAACATCTCCATCAAAAGTGTTTATCAGGTCACACTAACCGTTCTTTTTCGTTAACAAGATACATTGTAGAGAGAACAGAAACCACGGTCACAAATGCGCGTCGCCATTTTTTTAAAAATATTGCATCATCATTACGGCATCCTGTTATCAATTGCTAGATCTGAGATTACACTAATTATTCACATGCCATCCAGTGATTAACCAATACAAAATAGCTCATGCACGCTTTGCGTGCCTATGTTTTGTAATAGGTGCATCATATAAGACAACTGTGTACATACAGCTGTAACACTTGATATGTGAGCTGGTATCTGTAAATGTATACCTGGGAGTGGTCTTCCATCTGCAGGGATTGGAGGACTAGCAGGTGGTGGGAATGGTCCTCTTAGCCTAGTAGGAAGTCTGGGTGGCAAGCGTGGTGGATCAGAGCTCCTGCTACTTGGTGGAAAAGAGGTGGGAACAGCAGGAGGGTCATCAAACATTTCAGCATTACATGCCTCGTGCAACTTGCAGCGAAGACCACCTTTTCTCAGTTTATAGTGGTAAACTGCTAAAATCAGGTTGTCAAATGTTGGATCAGGTTTGATTGAGAATCTTCCTGTTCATCAACATCAAACAAGTAAATAAATGAACCACAGAGCCCTCATGAGCCAGGCTAAGCACAAAGCCTGGATCCTTTTCACGGACGAGAAACATTCCATCTTGACAACCAACGCCTGAAGTTGCCTTTCAGCCTCCATACATGGTATCCCGCCATGAAACCATATAATTATGATTCTTGTGTAGGACTGAGCCATTATGGCCCTCTTTAATTTAGCACTCATAAGAGATGTGGCAGTACTTTCCTCACTATCCTGCAAAAGTGTAAGTTGAAATCAATCATTAACTTTAACTATAGTGGCTATGAGTTGCTGAACTCAGAATCAAAATGAATTACAAACCTATAGGATCTATAGGATTATATCTTTAAATGACAAACATCAATCAGCAAAATAGTACCTTGTTTCAACTCACTTTAGTTTGTCACATGCTTATGAGGATGCTCCCTTAATATGTGGAATGTAATTATGCCCTGGAAGCATTATGCACTGGTAAGTTTTAATCCACAAAATGTTTAACAGCCTGAGTCAACCAAAATTCTCCCCCTCATAGCTTGAGCTTGGATTTTCCTAGTTAAAAATGTGGGAAAATATAGATGTTTTAAGTTGAGAAGAGCTCGACTATGGAAACAATGTCACTACAAAGAAGTAGGAGTGAGCCTACACCACGAGATGCTCCAAATTAAAGTTTTGTGACGTCTGCAAGTGAAAAAATTTCTGGAGCTTTCACACTATGTTTGAGATCCAAATCTATCTTTCTTCCTGTGTTTGCCTTTATACACATTAAAAATAACAAATACTGCTGTCATGTTATAATTTTTCCTCAAAGACATTGATCAATTTTACATGCTTATTACACGTACACTACATAGGTTTTGAAAAGAGTGATATTTGTTCAAATTTCACCACAGTAAAAATGATATTTAAAATACAGTAATTAAACGTAATATTGTTGTAATTATTAAATTAATATTTACCTCTTACCTGAACCACTGATATCTGTTCTCTGTCCCCAGACAGTGCATCATGATCTAAATTTATGACAAAGTATGGAAATGTATCAGACAGAAAGGAGTGTTAAAAGTCCAATAACAAATTAAATTCACTTTGCTGAGAAATTCAACCTTCAAAAGTAACTTAAATTAAACTAAAAGGTATCATTAGTATGGAGATTTTTAACTAATAATAACCGTTTATTTTGTAACCTTTGCTGTTGACAAAATATTACATACACTCATACATACATATATACATACATACATACATACGGCCAATAATGATGGTGTGATAATTTGTTAATATAAAATGACCCTAACAGTAGTTTACTCAAGCGAATGACACACAGTTCAACATTTGAGCAACAAATGTTGAACATTGTTGCACCAACTTGTTGAATGGAATTATAGAGCCAAGCTCTATTTTTGTTCAAAAACATTCAACAACTTTCAACATGTTGAATGGCATATTTCAATGTTCAGCATTGCATGATACACTGTCTAACTCTTGTTGAACAGCAGCTGCAACATTTGTTGTTCAACAAATGTTGAACCGTGTTTCATTCACTTTACAACTTGTAGTCTGTCAGGACAAAGGAATGGGCACTATAGCCTGCCTGGCCGTCACCAAGAGACGCAGAGAGATCTTAGCACAGAGTTCAGGACATAAGCAAGAAGTATGAATCTAGGGAATGAAGAGAGTGCCATTGCTTCTCTATGTGAGAGATCCACTTCATTTCCCAAGAAAAATGATCACCCCCCCCCCCCCCAAAAAAAAAATCATCTAAACCCACCTCAATATTAACAATGGCAACAATGACAAAAAAGTATTTTCTTTGGGATTCGTAAGTGGTTTGCGGCAGATTGGGTGAAATATGCACAGAACTGAACTGCAGCCACATTATAAAAAATATATCTCTAGGGTTTTCTGGAAAATTTTAATTGAGACAATGGCCTCTTGTAGTCTTCTTTCAGAAATGACCCCAAGTTGCATTTTTATCTGGGAGATTTGTTGGCCTGATATGGGAGAACGAAGAATCTCCCATATGGGAGAGTTGGTCTACATACCATCAACTTGGTCACCATGGCAACTCTCAATCATTCATGAGATTTTGAATCCTCTCTTTGAACCTCTTACATTCTGTGCTCCACGAGTATATGCTGTTGTAGTTCTCTCTAAGAGAAATGGCATTGCTGTGTCTTTCTTTCGGTTTCTGCTCTGACAGCATTTTGATTTTCTGAGCCCATTGTTCAGATTTTTCTGATTCGACGATGGCAGATTCTCCACCTTTGACTCCCTCCCAAGCTTTGGCAATTCCAGATTCTCTGGTAACAAGAACTGGAACACCTGCAGAAATGGCTTCCAGTGCTACTAATTCAAAGCCTTCTGTCCGAGAAGGAATGGCAACCATGTCTGCTTCGAAGAACACCCTCTTCGGTTCTTCTTGATCACAGTAGCCTCGTATGGTCATTTGTCTGCGATTTATCCTTGTTTTCTGTAGAAACCACTCTTCCATATTTCTGTGTTGACCTTTAGTTGCACCGACAAATGTGATCCTGAATTTCTCCCCAGAGAACCAACTGCATCAGCAATAATGCAGTGAATAATGTCATATCCTTTCCAAGCCAGATCCTCATAACTTGCTCTGCCAAACACAAAGATACTAAAGTGATCTGAAATATGCACAACTTTACCACGTTTCTTCTCTGAAAGGTAGTAAAAGCTTTCTAAAATCCCAGGTGTGATGAAGACTGCTACGTCAACATCTGGTAGACAATTATTATTAAGCTTATTGTACTTTTGCTGTAGCCGCAAGCCAGCAGCAAAAACCGTGCTTGCCTCTTTGCAGAGTTGGATTTCTTCTTTGTGTTTTGTCTCGTTCTCTTCTATCGAGTCTGACCTCTCATCGTCATTTACAAGTTTAAATTTTCCAAGGTCTTCGTAACAGACATGTACGAACTGTACCCACTTGCAGCAGTTGGTTGTTCGTACAATGCAGCAGGCAGGAGTTCCAAACTTCAGTCCATGGCCTATCACAACGTCAGGACGAGGAAGCTCACGAGGAGGAACTCTCAGCCGTTCCAAAGGATCAGAAGTTCCGGGAATGCTTTTTGCAGGACTTCACCATTTTCACACCGTGTTTTTTGGCATCTTCCCTCTCCAGTTCATTGCTTTGGGCGACGTAGCAATGAACCTTGATCTCGTCACTTGCAGTTTTTGCCAAATTGATTGCAAACTCTCTTTTGGTTTCTGCTCTGACAGCATTTTGATTTTCTGAGTCCATTGTTCAGATTTTTCTGATTCGACGATGGCAGATTCTCCACCTTTGACTCCCTCCCAAGCTTTGGCAATTCCAGATTCTCTGGTAACAAGAACTGGAACACCTGCAGAAATGGCTTCCAGTGCTACTAATCCAAAGCCTTCTGTCCGAGAAGGAATGGCAACCATGTCTGCTTCGAAGAACACCCTCTTCAGTTCTTCTTGATCACAGTAGCCTCGTGTGGTCACTTGTCTGCGACTTATCCTTGTTTTCTGTAGAAACCACTCTTCCATATTTCTGTGTTGACCTTTAGTTGCACTGACAAATGTGATCCTGAATTTCTCCCCCAGAGAACCAACTGCATCAGCAATAATGCAGTGAATAATGTCATATCCTTTCCGAGCCAGATCCTCATAACTTGCTCTGCCAAACACAAAGATACTAAAGTGATCTGAAATACGCACAACTTTACCACGTTTCTTCTCTGAAAGGTAGTAAAAGCTTTCTAAAATCCCAGGTGTGATGAAGACTGCTACGTCAACATCTGGTAGACAATTATTATTAAGCTTATTGTACTTTTGCTGTAGCCGCAAGCCAGCAGCAAAAACCGTGCTTGCCTCTTTGCAGAGTTGGATTTCTTCTTTGTGTTTTGTCTCGTTCTCTTCTATCGAGTCTGACCTCTCATCGTCATTTACAAGTTTAAATTTTCCAAGGTCTTCGTAACAGACATGTACGAACTGTACCCACTTGCAGCAGTTGGTTGTTCGTACAATGCAGCAGGCAGGAGTTCCAAACTTCAGTCCATGGCCTATCACAACGTCAGGACGAGGAAGCTCACGAGGAGGAACTCTCAGCCGTTCCAAAGGATCAGAAGTTCCGGGAATGCTTTTTGCAGGACTTCACCATTTTCACACCGTGTTTTTTGGCATCTTCCCTCTCCAGTTCATTGCTTTGGGCGACATAGCAATGAACCTTGATCTCGTCACTTGCAGTTTTCGCCAAATTGATTGCAAACTCTCTGTTGAAGGTAGACAAACCGCCCTTGGAGGAATTCCATTCACTACAAACAAACAAAACGGTGATCCTCTTATGAGCTTCTTGACTCATACTCATTCTACGATTTCCCAGAGTCCTCGGTTCTTTTGATCACGTGGTCACACAACGGTAAGGGCAAACGAGTGGCTCTGGGAACGAGTGAAAAATGTCTGCGCCGCCGTCGCGAAAATAATAATAATAATAATAATAATAATAATAACAACAACAACAACAACAATAATAATAATAATAATAATAATAATAATAATAATAATAATAATAATAATAATAATTTGGGCACTGGAGTAGGACAGGTTGGGCTTCAGCCTACTACGGGGACATGGACGACCCCGCCCACCAGAGTCCGGGGTGACACCTTTGGCAAGTGTTAGCAACCCCGCAGCCACCTTGCTAGGGTTACAGCACAGGGTAGATAGGGCTCTGTAAAACCTTGGTCGGTATTCTATCTAGTAGTGGCACCACGAATAATAATGCCATCTCTCACCTATGTGATGATAAGTATGTCTATTTCGAATATGAGTAACGGCGTGAATGGGACCGGAGTCTTTGACGAAGGTGCCTCGCCCGGCAGAGTTGCTGGGGGACAGCAGCCAGCACCCGGTCGTTATCCTACTACTGCTGCCCAAGGGAGAGAACAGGGTTTTGATGGAATGCTATTATTTTAAGAGCATCCCGGAGAAAAGAGGGTACCGCCAGAGAATGATTAGGCTGTGGGATAAGAAAGGAATGGTAAAAGTGACTGAACAGAGGCTTGCAGAACAGGCCCGTACTATCTTGAAAAGTAAATGGCTCACAACTGTGGAGCTAGAAGAGATCAAGAGGAACAAGCATGGAAACTGTGATGAACAAAATGGGACAGCTGTTGTAGAGGAAGCTAATGATGGTAACGAGTATGAATTTCCTGTCGAGAATGTAAAGGAGATGGACTCACAGTCGGCGCAAGAAGCCCAGGTACAGAGCGAACGGTGTGATGAAGCACCTCTGCAAATGTCTGAAGACCAACTGGTAATTTGGAAAAGACTGAATGAAGTCAGACTGAGTCAAAACCAAGACAAAGTACCAGCTTTGAAGAAAATTGCAAAGCGAAGGATATGAGAGGAGCTCCAGGTTGTAGAAGAAGTAGCGGCCCAAATACAAACAAAAGACATCTCAGAAACCAACAGGCTACTGTATGCCACTGCCGTAGTAGTGACTGAAAGACTGGGGCCCAAACCTGGCAAGAAGAAAGCAACCAAAGAACCATGGTGGAAAAGACGGTTACAAGGACAGGTGAATCAGCTGCGAAAAGACCTTAGCCAATTAGAGCATGTCTGTAGAAACGAGTGCAGTAGGCCGAGAATCAGGAATCAGTTGTGGAGAAAGTACAAAATAGAAACCAAGGGGGTCGCAGTTGTGATTGAAGAACTGAAACAGCGTATTAGTGCGAAAGCTCATAAAATCAAGCGATATAATGACCGAATTTTGCAATACCAGCAGAACCGGTTATTTGAGGTTAATCAGAGGCAGTTTTACAAAGAAGTTGAGTACCCGCAGGGAAGTGACCAACCGACTCCTGACTCCTCCTTGGTTAAATGACCTAAAGGGAAGGACCCAGGTAGAACAACAAGATGATCTGACCACTGATATTGAAAAGCTACGAGCAGTGTTAAGGAAGATCCCAAACTGGAAGGCTCCCGGCCCCGATAACGTACAAGGATTCTGGTTGAAGAGCATGAAGAAACTACATGAACGGATGGCGCTGCAGTTGCCCCCTATGGGGATAAGTTGAACGTCATTAGAGGTGTGGTTAGGAGCGGTGAGGAAATGTTCTGCGGATTTAGTGGGCTTAGATTTGGCGTTAGTGTTATCTACGGTGCGGCGGTGTTCATTTAAAGCGGTCTTTTAAGGTAATTCCCATGAAAATGACGTACTATTCAGAATTTTTTCAAACTTGGCACAACTGATAGTCATACATAGGACATTGAAAAAATACAATAAGAAGATGGGTTCCCCGTGTTTGTTTTCGCCCTGTATGCCCGTTATTCTAAGTGATTTTATTGAGATGCGCGAGAAATGTTCGAAACTTGAGCAACCCAAAAATATTGTTATTATGTAGCAAAAACTATGAATAGTAGTGAAACCTGGAGCCATTTTTCTGGGCTATAATCTTTCAGTATAGTGATTTCAAATCGCCAGATCATGCAAATAATGTAAG
>JAEMWC010000769.1:320000-327500 GCA_016490735.1 Pachyseris speciosa | reverse complement strand
ATCATTAAAAGAAAATTATTCATGGTGAGAATCATGCGAATGAGATCACAGAGTGTGCCAGTGGGAATGGAGTTATTAAGACGAGTATAAGTAAAAAAAAATGATCACAAGCAATAATACCTTCGTTATGTGGAATACTGGTGTATAAAGATGAGACATCAAGTGTGACTAACAGTGCATTAGAGGGTAAATTATTAATAGTAAGGAGTTTGTTAAGGTAGTGTCTTCAACAAATGATGGTAGTTTGTGAACTTAAAGTTGAATGTGATAGTCGACGAATTGGGATGTGCGTTCGGTAAATTCTTATAAATTCTCACTGTACCTGAAGAAGACTGGTTTGGCCAGCCGAAATATAGTACACTAAAAACTTTTATACTTCTACGTTGTATCGGTCTCTGCTTCTACTATTTTCTACATTTGTTAAGCCGATCGGATCAACAATTTGATTCAACGTATACCGACAGGACTATCGTTCACGACTGCGAGCTTGGACGTTATTGCTCTATGAACGTTTACTCGGATACCGTGTGATGAAGAAGTCGGACGCACGCTTTCTGATTCTCGAAAACTATCCGGCTAATGGCTTGCTTTTGGGATCGAACAAGGCCTTCTTGTTTACGTACGAGCAAAGCGCGTAAAAGTTTGTGAGAGTTGCCGTTCATATTCGTTGTGTGCCTTTAAAAAGCTCTAAATATAGAACATAGCGGCAGTAAACCAGGGGAAACATTTGTGGTTTACTTTTGCTCTCTCAAAACATTTTTTCTCTCCGCTAAACTTGAAAGCAAAGCATGCTACCGAGCTGAAAACAAGCCAACAGATATATCTTTAAAATACCTTTTACGTGATAAAGGTAAAAATTTTTAATTATAGTTAATTGTTTTTGCTGCCCTCGCTTGAAAACCAAGAATTCGCAAACTTGTCTCTAAATATAGAACTGTCACAGCGATTGAGTCGATCGTGATATCTTTTCGATCGATCAGCCGATAAGCACAGCACATGCAAGGCTTTCAAACCGTTTTCCTTAAAGTCGGCTAAACGTTTTACATGGACAAACTCTCACTGGATTAAAATCTTCACAACTTCAAAAAGATATGTGTGGGAAAATGTGTTTGGCTCTTTCAAAGCAGAGTCTATAACCTTGAGCGCTCACGTGGGTCAGGTAGTGGAAGGTGTCTCATTACACAAAAACAAGCGTATGCAATTTTGTGAATTTTCGTCATTAAATACGTGCTTTCAATTGTGCATTGGCCAATGAAACACTGCCACGTGTTCCTATTGTGCATTTTTGTTGCAGAAAAGAGAAAAGAGACCCGAAATCTAACATAATTTAATAACTCGGTAAACCTATAGGTATCCTAAGTAATAATGCGCGAATTTTGTAATAAATCCAACATACGCATTTTGTAATAACCAGGCCTAGACAGATTCTGCTCGGCAACTTTTCAGCAACTTTTACGATTTTCAACAACTTTTTTTGATGCTGAACAACTTTTCGGAGAGTGAGCCACTTTACAGAATCTTTTCTAAAAGTTAGCATATGTTTGGCATATTTTCACTATTTTTAAATCACACTACATACATACATATACATGACATTATTTACCCTCGGATTTTTAGAGTAGCTTGTGCAGCTAATATCTCCGAGCATTTAATCATCAGATGAGAGATAGACCATCACACCGGGAACTACGTCCCCTACACTCATAAGTAATTGATATTTTGACACGTTTTCTCTGTCTAGGCCTTGATATTTGTAAGCAACTTTTTAGCATTTTTTGAACAGAATCTGACTAGGCCTAGTAATAACGGCTCAAGCATTTTGTAATATTTGTAAGTATGCGCAGATTGTAATAACGTCTGATGCAAATTGTAACAAGAAGCTACAATAAGCCTATTAACTCTGACCTGCAAAACGGTACAGTGTGTATCCTTTGGTGGGAAACAAAAGAAAAGAGAGAAGTCTGTCTTTTTTGTTTTGGATGCTTTGATCGAGTCTCTTTGTTTAAATGTACTGAATATCCATAGAATATAGAATAGAATAGAATAGAATAGAATAGAATAGAATAGAATATAGAATAGAATAGAATAGAATAGAATAGAATATTTTATTTAATGTCGAAGAACGTGGGAAGTGTTTGCACAATCTTCCGAGCCAGAGGCACATGTTAAAAACGCTCAACAAACTAAAATTACAAAACAAGGTAAATTGTGAATTATGCACATACAAATATAAAAACCTAACTATATAGACCCTGCATTCAACACATATCCCTTAAAAATTGCCTAACTGCTTTACAGCTGAACCGTTGATAACAACAATAATACTTGTAAAAAATAAACAGATAAAAGAGAAAAGAAAAAACCGCAGAAGTTGACCCTACCAGGAACCGAACCTAGTTTATCTCCATCAGAGATGGTTGCAATGAGCACTACACCACGTATCATCAGCATAGCTAATTAACGAGGTGACAATAGGTTATTTATTCCAAAATGACTAATCGCATTGTTTACATCGATGGATATTTAATTTCTGCTCAGCGTTAGAGAAAGAAAACACCTATCGAACGGTTTAGGATTCGAGATTTGATCAGAGATACCTCCGAAGTTACTCATCGAAACATCTGTTGCAGAAAAGAAAAGAAAAAGAAATTATATTTCCCTGTAGGAAAGGGAAGATGCAGTTCTTCGAACTTCTCTCGGAGACTGATCAATACGAAGAAACATCTTTCGACCTTACGTGCAGATTTGCACGGAAGGTTACTCAAGTCACGTGCGCGATAAGTGAAGATCACCGAACCTCTGTGCGGTGCGTGTTGAACACGTGCGCTTGGAAATTTGCGGCACGAAGACGGAAAATAACAAGAGGTGACAATCAGCATAAACTTTTTGCCTGCAAAAATATAATGTGCAGCAATAATTTGACGGTTAATACGAGAAAAGAGAGAAGTCTGTCCCTCGTCCATCGGGCGCATTGCGCTAATCATGATCTTCGAGTCTATTAATAATTTTCTTGTAGTGAATATCCATAGAACCCTATCAACAAATATCCCTTTAAAATTGCCGAATTGCTTTACAGTTTAACCGTGGATAACAATAATAATACCTTTAAACAACAACAACAACAAACAAACAAATGAACAAGGCAATAAAAAGATATAAAAACCAGAGGTTGCCACTACTGCGCTTCGAGCATGGGTTGTCTGCACCAAAGGCGGGGACAATAACCACCACACCATGGACTCTCAGCATAGCTAATGAAAGGAAAATAGTTTATTTAATCTTAAATGAATAATCACGCCGTTCTATGGATACATTCCTGGCTAGTATTTGCGAAAGAAAATGCTTATCGAATCTCTTGGAGAAAAAAAAAATGAAATAGAACCGAAGGCCAGCTTTGAAAACGTCTTTGGACGTTTAACTGCACGAAAGTTCGCTCAAGTCAAGTGCGCGACATGTGAAGATGACCGACCTTCTGTTAAACCCTTCTATGCAGTGGTGCGTGTTGGACATGTGGGCTGGGAAAATCGCGACACGAAGACTAAAAAAAACTTGCAGAGCCGAATCCTAGAGTTGGTGCCTTTCAGGCCCAATGTAATGATGTTAATGTGGTAATAAAAACCACTGAGTTTCATGATTGGGATTGTTAAGAGCCCCTGTTAAGAGTATTAAAATAATGTTTGTACAGTTCATGCCTCGTATTGTTTTCTCATTTACTGATATACAATCAATCAATCAATCAATCAATCAATTTCAGGAACAGAGCAAGTCCCTCAGACATCAAATCGGGAGACAAGTTTTGCTGCAACAGACACGGCAGAACAAGTTTTCAACGCGCGATGCGACCCACATCCATACACAGTAACAGAAGTCTTAGTTCGTAATAATAACAAATGGAGCGCTGAATTCGAAGGTACGGTGGCTAATATTTGGACGTACTATTTATTTTTTTTTTATGATTTTTTTTATTATGTTCGCATTTAGTTGTTGTAACTGTTAGAATCATACTGATGCAAATTATCTTAGAAAAGTCTCTGAGGAGTAGTGAGAGATGCAATGTGTCGAATAGGTTTTTCATCATATACCCCAACACTCATCCAGTGCTTGACTACAGCACGTTCCAGGGGCACCCAACGAGTCAAATCAACCAAAGCTGTAGAAAGGCATTTTTAAGTGCCCGGCTTATGGTGTTTGAAGTCTGTTTAAAGTGATGTTTTCATAAGCTAGAAGACGTTCATCTGTTCGGATTCCCTAGCTGAAATTTTAATTGCCCGAAAATGTTAGGGAACAAAATCTTCCTTCGACAAAATGCAAGCTGAAATTAACTTTCCTCGAGCTTTCTACGGAACTATTTTCTTTCCGAAAATGCTAGCTGACGTTTTTGACTGCCAAAAACAGCAATTCCGACCTTTCCGAAAACCTCAGGGGCTATGATTTTCCAATTTCGAATCTTTTAGGCCACGTTTAAGTTACGAAAATCCGAGTGCACTCTTTAATCGACACCGAAAGCCCAAGGCGAATTACCCTCCACCGAACAGATATCTACCGAAACTTATCGTTGGGTGCCCCTGACGTTCAGAACTCAGCAGCTCGTCTTTTAACAACAACAACAACAACTTTATTTATCTTTACATATAAAAGTTAAGGGTAGTTTGCCCCGCAAATAGCTGAGAAGCTAGTCGTGGCGGGGCAAGACAAATACATATACAACTCAGATGAGTAGCTTAAGAAACAAAACAAAACAAAAAAGATCCTTAAATTAAAACAAGCCTTGCAGATAAATAAATTAAACGAAGATGTAGTTAACACAGCGCTTACTGACATACAATGAGGAAAAGAAAAGAAAAACAAACATTAATTAAAGAGATTAAAAACTGGATCTATATACCTACTTTTTTAATGATCATGGGGATTTGAATATAGTCATCCTCTTTTTCTAAAATATCAAATAACAATTTGCGAAGGACTCGTTTGAAAGTTTTTTTAGGAAGATCCGTTATATAGCGTGGTATCTTATTCCACAGTTTTACTCCGAGTCGAGAAAAGGAATTGTTTAGTATCTTGAGTCTAGAACTTTTAACAGCGAACTTTCCAGATGTAGACGATCGTGTATTGTATGAGTGAATATTACGCGTTTTCTGAAATAAATTTAGAATATTTGTTGGGGCTTTATTATTATTGATATCATACATTAAGGTTGATACCGATTCATAATAAAGAAAAGTTATTGGTAGGACGTTTGCTTCGAGAAATAAAGGAATTGCATGGTCATGTCAGTCTGTGAAGTACAATAAGCGAAGAGCTCTTTTCTGAAGAATTAAAATTTTATTAAGATAAGTCTTGCATGCCTGGCCCCAGGCAGCAAGACCGTAGGTTAAATATGGCTGAACTAGTGACTTATAGATATTCAAAAGTATTGGTCGAGGTACAGTGTGGCGTAGCTTTGCAATCAGCCCAACATTTTTGCTAATTTTGTAACAATAGAATCAATGTGATATTTCCAAGAGAGATTCTGATCAATGAGAACGCCCAGATGTTTTATATAGACTTTAGACTCGAGATGAACATATTTATTCTTTTCATTATCAAACATGCAAAGTTTTGGTTGGTAAGTAAGTCGCTTTTGGTAAGGATGAAATATTACAAGCTCAGCAGCTCGTCTTGTCACCCAGTCCCAAGATTCTGCCATATTATTCCTGTTCTCAAAGATCTTCATTGGCTACCAGTTCACCTTCGTATAGAATTTACAAAGCCCTTCATGGACAAGCCCCTACCTACATACAAGAACTCCTTCGACCATACAATCCCAGCCGCAACCTAAGATCCTCTTTTAAGAATTTATTAGTTAAACCTCGTTTTAATCTGAACTCCTATCGTAACCGGGCCTTTTCAGTTGCTGCTCCTGATCTTTGGAATGAGCTGCCACAAGATGTTAAATTAAGTAGCACTGTAGAGATTTTTAAACGCCAATTCAAGACTTTTTTTATTCGAGCTTATAACTTATGATGCGCTATTTTATAAGTGGTTTTAAATTCTGTTTTTAATTTTTATTTATTTTATTTTTTTTATGTTTGATTAGTGTAAGCAGCGCCTTTGAATCTTTTAGAAAAGGCACTCTATAAATATACTATAATAATAATAATATAATAATAATAATAATAATAATAACAACAATTATTATTATTATTATTATTATTATTATTGTTATTATCATCATCAAAATTTTTGCAAATGATAGCAAGTCCGCTAATTTTAGAAAGTCTAATTATGGCGTTGAGTTTGTAGATTTGTATTCTAGGATTTTTTAATATTTTCTTTATTTCGTCAAAATTTTTAGTCTATGATAGTTGTAAATAGGTAAAGAATTTTTATTGTTATTAATAAAGTTTTTCTTGTCGTTGTTGTTATTATTATTATTATTATTATTATTATTATTGTTGTTGTTGTTATTGCAAAAAGTCAGCATTATAAGCAAAAAATAATAACCATTTAGCGCAGGTGTATTCGTACACTATAGTATGATTAGAGCATTTTTCACCACAAACAGGGTGATTAAACTACGAAATGCAAGTGGGTGAAATATTCCAAGTCCCTTTAATGGGATGCGGTTTACGGAACGTCCACCACACGGACCTTGTATGAGTTTTACCTTCGAGAAAAAAATAAAAGTAACGAAACTTAGTTTTCATGGTCGACCGTTAGAGTGCGCGTGTATTCTATAACTCCCCGGTAAATATGTCACGAGAAATTGGCAAATTTTAGAAAAAAAAACTTTAAACTATAAACCGTTAACGTTGAAAACTTGCGTTAATAGTGCCAGCTTCAAACGAAACCTAACTATCAGAGATCTTGAAAATAAACAACCAATCACATTTAGCCATTGATTTTAAGGAACACATGAGGTGGGTAAGCCAGGTCATCAGTATTAGTATATGAAGTCCTTTTCAACGGATCTGTACATTCAAAACAGAGGCCATTTTTCTCCACCACTCCACACCAAGGCATCCTTCCTTGCACTTCTCTTTGCACTCGTCTTCTGTGGTCTTTTCATTCCCAGCGAGCGACGACCTTGAGTCGTGCACCATTGGGGTGTGAAATGCACCCACACAATGGAGGCTGACAAAAGTAAAAAAGGTGGATTGCTTGAAACGTAAGTTCTGAACTAATAATATACAGCTTACTTTGGAAAACAGTGGGATCGAGAGGGATTGTGGGACTGTTTGGATGCGACGTAATCACGAGTTCCCCAAAACAATCCCACAATCGCCTGCCAGTCTTTATCAAAGTAAGCTATAGTACTTTGTGAGGTAGCAGGTCTGAGGGGCAAACCTGTAACCTCAAATCACAATGACCAGGAACTAAGTAAATTTACACGTTCAGCCGGGATGCTGGTTTATCTTACGACGAGGCACAAGGCTGAAAGATTGTTTGAAACATAAATAGTTGGCTGGGAACCGAGGCTTCAAGGCTGAGGTTTACATTATATTATTTATTTTCTATTTA
>JAEMWC010000769.1:305000-315000 GCA_016490735.1 Pachyseris speciosa | reverse complement strand
AAAATATTGAAGACCAAGATAACATAGAGAAGATATCTTCTGAAGAAAGTGTCAACTCGCAAGAATTAGAAGAGACACCGCAAAAAAAGAAGCGTATCACTAAACGCTCATCGGTTAAGAAGGGCAATCCGGCGAGATGGAGTAATGACCTGATATTACGTCTAATAGACGAATATGAGGCCCTGAAAGAGCCTGGAACTAGCTGCTCGCGTGACCTTGGCTCGCGCGACTGTCGGTGAACTATCACCAACTATCATCGACTATCATGCACCGTTTGACCATGTGAATGATAGTTGGTGATAGTTGATGATAGTTTGGAGAGAATCAACTATCATCGACTATCATGCGCCGTTTGACCACGGCTTAAACGTGTATTCTTTCATCTGGGTATGCAGCAGTATTCTATTAAAGTTCAACAGTAAATTTCCCGATTTTTCCTCAAAATTAAAAAACGCTTTTTACTGATTTGTTTCTCTTTGGTATTTTTAATGACAGAAAACTTCCCACTGGCCGAAAATTGGAGCTAAGTAAACGAATAGTAATATGATTCAACGCCGAAAATCAAAAGCCTTTGGAAGAAAAAAAATAAATAACGTGTTTGACCAGCTGCAATCTAACCTGCTTATAGAAGATTTAACTTTGGTTAATCAAACAGACGCCATTTCCTTTGTAAATGGTGTGCCTAAATGTGATATAGAAGTTATCATATCCGCAGAGATATTCCCTAAAGAAAAATCAAAGGTTTCACTACTTGATTATTTCCGGAACCAGAAGTCCTGTTCTTAGCGTCTAAACACGAAAACAGTGACCACGAGCGCCACGAGATACCAAAATTATGATATATGCCAATATATGCAATATTGCGTCTAGCTATTTGTTTCATGTGGTCGAAATTGAATTAAGAGAGATTACCGAATAAGGGAGATTTTAATCTTTTTTTTTTTTTTTTACGAGTTCGCTTTTGCTAATCCGCTTTAGAAACATTAATTCCATCGATGAAAATAAAGCGAGATAGTATTTTCCGTTAGCGTGCAAATGAATGAAAGATGTGATTTATTGTCATACGCATACTTGGAAAAAGAAATCTGAGTTCTCCCAACCTTGAGGAGTGGAACCTATTATGTTCCGATTACTTGTTCGGATGCTTGACCACTGAGCTAAAGGCCGATTCTAGGGAGCTTCGGCAGTAGGCCCAGATGACAAACGCCCTGCACACCGTGCTAGGATCAGAATGAATTTTAACGTTTCTGTTTTGTTGTTGTAGCAAAGTCTCTATTTCTTACTGCCTTTGCATAATGAAGATCAACTTCACTTCCCAGCCCATAATTCCGTAAATATCTTGCTGTTTGTTAAATTGTTCGTTCTCGCATTTTTTATTACTAAGAACAGGCAACTAGGGATTAAAATTATAAACAAAAAGAGTTTTTTTAGATGTTATCGCGCTTTCTAATAACAAAAACAATCATATAAAACGAAACTCGTACCTTTTCAATCAAGAAACATTCCTTCAATATTACGACGGCTGCCCATCAGTAGAATTATCCATTCGCTCTTCCGAAAGATCGCATTTCTTTTCTGCTTTCATGTAGTTTGCTGTCTTGCAGTCCAACTCGACAGCGCAAGCCCTTCCACATGTCAAGATGTCCTGTGCATACACGCTTTTAATGAAAGGACTGTTAATTGCACGGTTCTCGTGGAGAGAAAAATAAAAACTCAGTTTTTCAAAATGAGTGGCTGAAAGGAGGGTCATAAAGAAAACCCATGAGGCTATGTTTGCCATTTGTAGCTGGTCATACAAAAACGTTTTGTCACCAAGTGTAAAATGGAAATGCAGATGAAATGAAGCAGACAAAATGATGACTTCTGTCACAAGCTTGATAGGCTCGTAACTAGGAAAGCAGCTGGGCTCTCAATGTTTTCATTGCGCATGCGCTTTAATCATAAACTAATGTCTATTTTAATTTTCGAAAAAAAAAAAGATCACTGATGTCGCAAAACAACCTCCATAAGTGATCATAAATTTTGTGTGATGACGTTTTCACCTATTTTATCTACATAATTACTTCGTTTACATTCAAAGCAAAAATGCCAATTAATGTAACTTTACTGGTACCCATTCCTGAATTTCTGAACCTTCTATTTTTCAGTTTAAGACTAAATCTGTTTCTAATTTTTATCACTCCGGTTTCGCTAGATCATTGCAGTCTTCAGATATTTTATCATAAGCGTAATATAAGCATTCCGCGATTCTAAGCTTTAACTCTTAATTAATGGCAGCATTGTTCAATTTTTCTATCTTGTAACATAGCACATTCATACATTCA
Organism: Pachyseris speciosa; assembly: GCA_016490735.1. Classification (NCBI taxonomy): domain Eukaryota; kingdom Metazoa; phylum Cnidaria; class Anthozoa; order Scleractinia; family Pachyseridae; genus Pachyseris; species Pachyseris speciosa. The sequence goes on along the minus strand of JAEMWC010000769.1, from coordinate 312,676 downwards.
TACAGTCTGTATTCAAAGTTTTGTCCTTTACATTCCTTTACATCTGATTATTTAGAGAACGCAGCAAGATAACACTTTAACACCTATTCATATGTTCTTTATTCAAATAAATTGTCAATGCTATGAAACGTTATTTCTGCAAAATTGTATGTTTTTCCTCGCTCAGTGGCGCACGCTGCTCGGACAAAAAAAATTCGATTACGTATGGGTAACATAATAGACCATTTTAGCTTGTAGATTTTTTTCCCAATGTAGACCATGTGAATCTTCCCAGGGGGTTTGCCTTTTGTCTTTTCACAAATTATGCGTACATATGCACGTGAATAAGGCGAAATTTCAAAGAAACAGTTCTCTAGGGTACCATCACATGACCTACATTGAGAAAACAAAACATACAAGCTACCTGAATTCAGCTGTTTTGGAAAAGTTTGTCCGTAGCGTGACCTTATTAGTAGCACCATGGGGATTGGGGCAGCAGCATCGCAGCTAGAAAACCAGACATTGTTGTTGTAGAAAAGGAAAATAACAAGGCAATCATTGTGGATATTGCGTCACCATGGGACCACAGGGTGCATGAGAAGGAAGGAGAAAAAGTTGAGAAATATCAGGAGCTAAAGAGAGAAATTAAGAATTTATGGGGGATGAGACACGTAGAAGTGGTACCGATAGCTGTTGGCGCACTTGGAGGAGTAAGCAAAGGTTAGATGGATGGCTTGCAAAGCTAGAGATTAATATTAAGACAGGACTCTTGCAGAAAACAGCCTTGCTAGGAACAACAAGGATTCTGAGAAAGCTTCTAGAAAACTATCTCTTTATAATTGATAAATTAGTATATAAAGCACAAGTTAACGATAATAAGATGCCAAAGCGAGAGTCTTATATGGCGTAGGTCAGAGAGTTACAATGTGCTGCTAAGTTACAATAAGAATAAAAATTAATAATTACAAGATGAACAGAGAAAAGGCAAACTATTACAACATGTAAAGAATTATTACTGCATATAAAGCAAAATAAACATAACAATTGATGATAGTGTGCAAAAAGTAATAAAGAAAAGAGTTTGAAGGTAGAAAAATTTGAGTTCAACTTAGTTTAAACTTATAATGATTGAAAATAATCTCTCAGTTTATGTTTATAACTAGAAAGAGTAAGTGAATTACGAAGTGAGAGAGGAAGTCAATGTCATTCTAAATTTGAGGACCCTGTATCCGAAGAGAAAACAAGAAGGAATGACCCATTGGCTATGGCTTGCTTCTTTGGTTTAAATGCGGCATAACATCTGCCAGAGCGTAAGCGTCACAAGTTAAAATTAGCGATAGAAAAGAACAACGTTTCGGTGACATCGTGACACCATTTTCAAGTTCAATTGCATTAAAATAAACTGTCAGAAAATTATTGGCTAAAGATTAACATACTACTTAATTAAATATGCAATGTCACGCAAATAGTTTTGCTTGACTTGAGTCCGACTGGACATTGAGAGATGGTATTAATTCCCTAATTAGCAGCATTTCATGCACTAAACAATCGAACTTATTCGTGCACTTCTTATAAGGACGGAAAAATGTCTGTCAAGGTCTTTCGGGACAATACAGTGTTCATTAATGAAGTGTTTGCCAATGGAAGAGGACTGTTTAGTGTGTTCGGCCGCACGTTGGTGCAAGTGCCCGAGAGTATAGCCTACATAACTTACATCGCACAAGTCACAATGAAATTTATCAATTACACGTTGTTGGTTAAAATGAAGGCAATTTTCGCTCAAGCACCAGAGTTTCTTCGATGGGTCCCATGAAAACATTAGCAAGCAGGGGCCCGAGCGGTGAACTCATGGCGACGCCATCGGTCTGTTCATAAAGTTGCCCGTTAAACTGCAACAGATACGCTTGACACATTAACGATGACACATTAACTATAATGCCTGACTTAACATCAGTGGCTACTTTTCTTCATGTTCTCAACAATTGCCACTCTTCAGTGAAGTTCACCATGGAAACAGAGAGTAATGGTCTGCTGCCCTTTCTTGGAATGCAACTACTTAACAGAGCTCCTCATATTGAGACCAAGGTCTACGTTAAACCCACTAACACGGGTCTTTTGTTACATTAACAGAGCCATGTTGACATGCGATATAAACGAGGACTTTTGAAAACTATGCTTGACCGTGCATATCGCTAATCATCGTATTGGTCTTTCCGAAGAATGTGACCGTTTGAGGACAGTGTTCTCCCTGCTGAAATATCCAAAACACCTTATCAACTCTACAGTCAGGTCGTTGTTGCCTCGAAAGATGAAGACGCGCAACCAATACCTGCCCCAAAAGAGAACCAACGGTCCGAATAGTCCTGCCCCTCAAAGACCAGGATTCGGCAGACTTAGCCCGCAAACAGCTGAAAGACCTGAGCCTGAAGACCCACACAGTCATTCAACCTGTTTTCGTCAGCAATAAGATACAGCGAGAGATAAAAGTGCAAGAGAAGAAACCGCCTATTGTTAACCAACAACGTGTAATTGATAAATTTCAATGTGACTTGTGCGATGTAAGTTATGTAGGCTATACTCTCGGGCACTTGCACCAACGTGCGGCCGAACACACTAAACAGTCCTCTTCCATTGGCAAACACTTCATTAATGAACACTGTATTGTCCCGAAAGACCTTGACAGACATTTTTCCGTCCTTAAGAAGTGCACGAATAAGTTCGATTGTTTAGTGCATGAAAATGCTGCTAATTAGATAATTAACACCATCTCTCAATGTCCAGTCGGACTCAATTCAAGCAAAACTATTTGCGTGACATTGCATATTTAATTAAGTAGTATGTTAATCTTTAGCCAATAATTTTCTGACAGTTTATTTTAATGCATTTGAACTTGAAAATGGTGTCACGATGTCACCGAAACGTTGTTCTTTTCTATCGCTAATTTTTACTTGTCTACGTTTTACCAAACCGTTGCTTATAAATAATAATAATAATAATAATAATAATAATAATAATAATTTATTGACTTATATTGCGCCCTTTCCATAAAACTAATTACTAACTGCAAATTAATGAAATATGAATATCAAGAATAAATTAGTAAAATATTAATATGTAGAATGCTAAAAAGTAGATATAAATACATTTATAAAATAGTAATCATCATCATAATAATAATCATCATCATACTAGTAATAAATGCTACTAAAATCCCAATCTAATAATATATATTAGTGAAAAGATAAATCTTAAGATGTCGCTTGAATGTGCATAGGTCACTAATTGCTCGTTGCTCTCGCGGAAGCGCTGTCCAAAGCTTGGGTGCCGCAATTCAGTGCAAAGTTGATAATATATCTGTCGGGTAGAATTATAATCTTTCGTCGGAGATGAGCTGAAGCTATCCCATTGTCGAACTGGGACATTTTGACCTACTACAATTATTGCAAGTATCTGAGTTGTGGAGATTTAACTTCTATTTAAACTCGGTACCGCGACATTCACTAAAATGTTAGGTTTTTATGCAGCAATCCCTGGATAGTTTGCCTTTTTACGAAACGTCATGCTGTTGAACACAATATGGTAACCTATTTTCTATAAATGTTAGTCAGTATGACTGTCTTCTTTGCAGTTAATTAAAAATAAAATAATACGCGTGTTGTTCTTCATGCAATCAATTAATTTGCTTTGCCAAGCTTGGAATCAACGATGCTCCATAGCACCGCTTTGCGCTTTCTATTTCTAGCCAACGCTTTTGATCCTATATATGCGCTGCTCATTTGGTGAGGTGCTTATCGGACTAGTATCTTTACGATTAAGCTATGTTCGTTGGTTACCATATTCACAAAACCCAGCAGAAGCGACTTCAGGAACAGACTGTAATACGAACAAAAGTAAACTAGAAAAGAAGGCCCATATAAACCGAGCAGTGTCAAACAAGTCACGTTAAGTTCAGCAGCATGCTTTACCTCTCCACTGATTTACTTTGCTTTGAAAAGTGCCTTTCTACCAGCTTCCTTCCAGTCTCCAGTCTTGGTGGAGCACCTGAGAAGTAAACAGAAGGGTTTTTCTGATTCATTCACTTTCACTTCATTCACTTCACTTTTTCTGATTAGTCGGGGACGTATTCTCCATTTGTCTCAGTAAGTGCTCTCTTCTACGCAAGGAAAACAGTGCCAATGCTGTAGGTATAAAAACAAACAAACAAAATAAGCGAAGCCGGCGGAATTCTGAAAATGCTAACTTACTGAGCTTCTCAATTGGTGTGATTAATTGTGATCCGCAAGGTTTTTAGTCGTCAAGAAAACTCATTGTCACATTGCGTAAGCACACACCAATATCCCTCTGAAAAAAAAAAGAAAACTGCACGTCGAGCGTCGTTTTAATTTGTTTCTCTTCGTTCACTTCCTAGTCTGATAGCGATGGTAAAGAGAATGCTGATGGTGCTATACTGATCCCAACCAAGAAACTATACTTTGCAAAACCTATTTTGTCGTTTCATCAATCTTAAGTTCCCAATATAGAATAAGTTATTGTTCTTGCCTTTACTTCCTAAAATCAAACGTCACGTTATCGCCAATTAGCATAAAAGGCGCCCACTGTTCCACGTCAGAAAAGCCGTTGCTTCTCATCCACCTCATGGCCTGGTGAAGAGATTCACTAGCACTTTCCCCACCAACAAGGTGCTGGTAGAAACGATTCATGAACTTCATTGTTGCTTCGTCTTCTATAGCCCACAGGGATACCAAAACGGAACGTGCACCGGATCCCAAGAAGGCTCGAGCGATTCCAACAACTCCTTCTGATCTGATTTGTCCATTGGCACTGTGACAGCAGCTAAGGACAACAAGTTTGGCTCTCAGACGGACTTGTGCAACTTCAGCCATTGTCAGCAGGTAGTCTTTTTCTTGTGGAGTGCCGTTGAAAGGTCGTGGAGGAGCAAGAGCGATTTCTCCTCTTTCGGCGTCACCGTGCGCAGCGAAATGAATCAGACTCACTGAATGTATGTCGCTTAGAACTGCCTGCTTAGTTGCGTGCTCTCCAATAAGAGGCTGGACTCCTAGCAGACGGCCAACCATCTCTGCTTCTTCTCTTGCACAAGGTAATGGACGAATCCGTGCCGGACTTCCCTTGTAAAACACATTCCCCACCTCAGGATCACCGACTATCACTGCACCGGTCTGGCTGTGATAATCTGCAGGACTGTCATGAATGAGCTTTAAAATCGTCAGAGAAGGTACAATGCGGATCCTGAAAGACTCGGATAAGTACTTCTCATTTTCATCCTTTAAAGCTGCAAATGGAACTTTATACAAGAGACCTTCAGGAACAATGATGATCTCTGGTTGGTCAAGTAAATCGACTACAGGATCAATGATCATTCTGTAACATTTAGCGAGACTCGTCGGCTCAGAATTCTGGTCTTCGTCTTCATCTTGCTCTACTGGACGAGACGCTGAGAAGCAGTTAGCGTTTGAAGGAAACAATGATCGATCTTCGCATTCTTCTTGAGTTAGGAACGGAGGAAATTTTCTTGGACATACGTCAGCAAAAGCGTCATCCACTTTTCTCCCTTCATTTACACAAAAACATTCATTAACGTCCTTTAGTCGGAAAATTACCGGTTTCTTTGCCTTGATAATCCACTGAAGTAAATATTTGTTAAAATAAGAGAGGTATATACAATCAGAGTGTATTTCCTTTCTCATAATACTTTCAATGCCATCCCATGACTGTGGATTAACTGATATTTCATCTTCCACAGAGTACTGAGCAGACATCAGGTCTGCCAAGCCTCTAGCGCGTGCGAGCTCTGCGGCGTGGAGTCCTTCCTTGAATTTTCCACTGCAAGGAAAGCATACACTGAGAAATTTATAAGGGGAAACGTACTTCTCCAAAAAAGAAATCTTAAACTCATCACTGCCTTTTAAAAAAGTTTGCATTTCCTCAAAATTTTCAATGCTGCTGATGATACAAGATTCAGCTTTATCTATGCTCCCAGTCGAGCTCAGAGTGAACAATGTTAGTCTAAGGTGGCTTAAAAACTGTAGTTCAATGAAGCCTATCTTGTCAGCCAGTTTGAGAGCCTTCTCGTGATATTCCTTAGCCTTGAAATATTCGCCGAGCAAAAAATATAATTCTCCGAGGCTGCCGTAATCTATTGCTTCACCTGGTTTGTCTCCTTTTTGAATGTCGATTTTTAGTGCTTTCTGAAGATATTCTTCAGCCTTGTCATATCTACTATGAGAATAACAGACAGCTCCTAGGCTTCGGTAAACTGTTGCTTCACCTTGTGGGTGTCCCATTTCCAAGAAGGTTTTAAGTGCTTTCTGAAGATGTTTTTCAGCCTTGTCATATCTACAAAGAGAAGTAAAGAGAGTTCCTAGGCTTACGTAAACTGTTGCTTCACCTAATTTGTGGCCAATTTCAACTGCGATTTCAAGTGCTTTCTGAAGAAATTCTTCAGCCTTGTCATATTTACCAAGAGAAAAAAAGACATCTCCTAAGTTCCTGTAACATACTCCTTCTAATTTCTTATCGCGAGTTTCTGTTGTGAGAAGGACTTTAAGTGCCTTCTGAAGATATTCTTCGGCCTTGACATATTTTCCGAGATAACGAAATACAGTTACTAAGTTTAAGCAACATCCTACTTCTAATTTTACATCGTGAGTTTCTGTTGTGAGAAGGATTTTAAGTGCTTTCTGAAGATACTCTTCAGCCTTGTCATATCTACAGAGAGATTTAAAGATAGTTCCTAGGTATCCGTAAGCTGATGCTTCAGCTTGTTTGTCTCCAATGTCAATCTGGATTTTAAGCACTTTCTGAACACATTCTTCAGCCTTGTCATATCTACCGAGAGCACTAGAGATAATTGCTAAGTTTGCGTAGCATGCTCCTTCAAATTCCTTATCGCGAGTTTCTGTTGAGATCCGGAGTGCATTCATGTACAATTCTCTTGCTTTTTCATATTTATTTTGGCCCTCATACAACTGCGCCAGTTTAGAGCTCATCCTTCCCTCTCTGTACCTGTCACCACCCTCACGCAACAAGGCCAGTATCTCTGTGCCACAATCGATCGCACTTGTGTGGTCACTGATAAGCATGTAAGCACCAAACATTGTTTCATACACAGCGAGATACATTATTCTGACAAGGTAATTATCTTTCCCTACGGCTATGTACATGTTGCTGACTATAAACAAGCTTTCTTTCAATAGTTCAATGGCTTTACGAATGCGTCCGCTGTTGAGAAGGAAAGTGGCAATCATTCTTCCAGTAAGAGCTTGTACAACGTTCTCCATGTGATCGATGGCAATATTTTCCAACACCCTGTAGAGACAAAATAATAATAGTAATAATACGCAAAAGAATGTAGTACTTTCCAAAAATATAGAGTGTTCAACTATGTAATTTAGGGGAATGCATTTCGAAAACTAAATTATTAAACTAAATTTAGTCTTTGTCATATTAAGTCAAATTGCACTTTTGCTAAAAAAGCCTCCGTGTTGAAACACACCCATTCACTGCATTCTTTAGACATTCTCGCGTTTGTTTTGTAAAAAAGACTTGGCTGCAAAGATACCAGAAATAAAGAAATTTATCAGTCAAGATGAGATGTCGGTCGAAATTCTTAAGAATATATTCTCCCTATACAAGTGCCATAAGAACGCTGAGGAGAATATATGGCAGTTGGATAACTG
>JAEMWC010000769.1:262500-302500 GCA_016490735.1 Pachyseris speciosa | reverse complement strand
ATTTGGATTTGAACCCAAACATGTGTTTGCAATAGTGAATATTTAAAAAAATGTTGCAGTTTTCCTACGAAGTACTTATATATGTATAGAAACTATTTTCGGTTGTCTGTGGCGATGTATGACGAGGAGAAAGACACATGTATAGTGGCGGTTCTGGCACAGCAATGAAATAACAACTGAGTCCTTCATTATGAGTCAAATCAAAACTTAAAAGTATAAATTACTCCTTTCAGTCGTAATTTAAACTTTTAAGGTCTGGATTTGACGGAATGAAGGACTCAGTTGTTATCTCATCGCAGTGACCAGAACCGCCACTATACATGTGTGTTTCCTATTTGCTTCAGCGCGCCCAAAACAATCTTTTTTGTTTTATATATCTGGGTTCCTAGCAGCCCTGATATCTTGTAGTGCCACACCATACCCCCTATTAGAGAGAAGGGTGTACAGGGTACACACAGAAATGGCTGCAGCACGCATTGGGGAAGAAGTCCTCAACGAATTCTACGGCCAAGCCGTCCCCGAAGGGCCTTATGATGAGTTCCGTGTTTCAACCACAGATTTCCAAGACTGGCTTCATGTTTGGAGAATGGATGTTAATCCAGACCGTCAAGCGGCGAGAAACCTTTTGGCCTTCTCCACTGAAACTTTAGAAGACAAAGCCCTTCAGGTCTTGGAAAGTGAAACGCGAGCTCTCGGCAACATCAAGGTTTCTTTCGGGATGGAGATTCACTTCAACCGCGAAATCAGAAACGAAGAAGGACAAATGGAATTGGAAACTCAAAAACATTATTTCAAAGGAGACACACGTCTTCAGGGAAGCAAACCTTGCCCAGGACTTCGGGCAAAGATATGACCAAGTTCTCGACCAGATAGATGGGGATATTGACAACTGGTCGGAGCGAGGTTCTGGATGGGCAATTGACAGAAACTCGATCGCCTATGTCAACGTCGCCAGATACCAGCCACTGAGAGGTGGCACTTTCATTCCAACGGCGACGAAGCTGGCGGCAAAAAAGGCAATCATCAATGTGCAAAACAGAGACAATGAATGTTTGAAACGAGCGCTTAGATCTGCTCTGTTTCCAGCGGAAAGAAACCCACAAACACCCAGCAAATATCCAACAAACGATGGTATCAACTGGGGTGGCATCATGTTTCACACACCACAGAAACAACTTGACAAACTCGAAAAACAAAACCTCACCCTTGCATTGAACGTGTTTGGGTGGGAAAACAAAGATGTGACTGTTCTCAGGATCAGCACAAAAGACAAAACCGTCCAAAGAACGAATCTGATGCTTCTTCACGAAGAGGAAAGAACACACTACTGTTTCGTCAAAAAGCTGTCATCCCTGCCTTATGACCAAACAAAACATGAGCATAAAAAACACTTCTGCACAATGTGCCTGACTGGTTTCACAACAGAGAAGATTCTTGCCAATCACCAGAAGTACTGCAACGGCGTGAACGGAACTCCGACAAGAATTGAAATGCCCGAAAAAGGAAAAACCACACTGAGGTTTCAAAACTTCTTCAAAAAAATGAAAGCTCCATTTGTGATTTACGCCGACTTCGAAGCTTTGATTGAAAAAATTCCCGAAGCCCAACGCGAAAGAACAGCCTGCACGGAAAAAACAGCCAAACACACAGCATGTGGTTTTGCTTTGACTTTTGTCAGAAGCGACGGCCAAAGCTGCCCATTCGTGAAATACAGGCGAGGCTGTGACGGCGAAAAAAACGCTGTGGAAGAGTTTCTCGAAAGGCTGTTGTGCTTGGAAAGAAAAATCCGGGAAACATTGAAAACACCAAAACCACACAATGACACACAACGACTGGCAAAACTTCAAACATGCCACAAAATCTGATCAAACCAGAGTTTCTCGACTCAGGCGAGGTGTGGGACAACAACACAGGCAACTACACCAGGCAAAGCCACAAAGCATGCCGTTACAAAGCTCAAAAAGATTTCATTGGGCCCAAAGCCGAAAGAAAACCAAAAGATGACAAGCCCCAGCAAATATGTTTATTCTGCACAGAAAAAACTTCGGAGACGCAGTCAGGGATCACTGTCATATCACAGGGCGCTTCCGTGGCGCGGCTCACGGCGAGTGCAACAAGAAACTGCGAATCAACCCGAAGACTATCCCCATTCCTGTCGTGTTCCCCAACCTGAAAGGATACGATGCACATCATCTGATGCAGGCAATGTCGAAGGTGAGAGGAGCTGGGGAGCTGAACTGCATTGCCAAAAACATGGAAAAATACATCTCATTCTCATTGGGAAACCTGCGGTTCATTGACAGCAATGCATTTCTGTTGGCCAGCCTCGACACGCTGGTCATATCAACTCCGAAAGAGACGCTGAAAATAACTAAAAAACTCTGCCCCGAAGCAGGAAAACTCGATCTGCTGTGTAAAAAAGGCATCTACCCCTATGAGTACATGGACTCGTGGGACAAGTTTTCCGAAACAAGCCTTCCAGGCAAAGAACTCTTCTTCAGCAGGCTGGCCGGCGAACACATCTCAGACGAAGACTTCGCACACGCACAAAAGGTTTGGGGAACATTTGGGTGCAAAACCCTCGGCGACTACCACTACCTTTATGTGAAAACCGACGTTGCGCTTTTGGCCGATGTTTTCGAAAACTTCCGAGACATTTGCCAGAAGCAGTACGGCCTGGACCCCGCACACTATTACACCTCTCCAGGCCTGTCGTGGGACGCTCTCCTGAAAAAGTGGAGTGGAGCGGTTGGCTTCCGTCAGAGGACGAAATCCTTAAAATAAAACAAAACGGCAAAAAAGGCTTCATCTTTGAAGTCGACCTCGAGTATCCCCAAGAGCTCCACGAAGAGCACAACAGTTATCCCCTTGCTCCCGAGAAAAAGGTCGTGAAAAAAGAATGGCTGTCCCCCTATCAGAAGAAGCTGATAAACGCCCTCCATCTCAACCCACCAGACTGCAAAAAGCTCTTGCTGACGTTGTAGGGCAAAAAGAACTGTGGTGCACTTCCGCAACCTGCAGTTTTATCTGGAGCAGGGCATGAGGCTGAAGAAAGTCCACAGAGTGTTGGAGTTCGAACAAAAACGTTGGATGGAGCCTTACATCAGGATGAACACCGACTTCAGAAAGAAGGCCAAAACACGTTCCAAAAAGACTTCTACAAACTGATGAACAACTCTGTCTTCGGGAAAACCATGGAAAACTTTCGCAACCGCACTGATGTGAAACTTGTGCGCAGCCACTAGACGACCAAGCTCAGAAAACTCATCGCCAACCCTTTGTACTCAAGGCATGAGTTCTTTGCAAACGACCTTGCCGGGATCAGAATGCGCAAAAGCAAGTTGTGCCTCAACAAGCCCGTTTACACAGGCATGACTATCCTGGAAAACAGTAAGTTGTTGATGTACGACTTCCTCTACAACGTCCTGAAGAGAAACTATGGGGACAAGTGTGAGCTCCTGTACACAGACACGGACAGCTTTCTGCTCGAAATCGAAACAGAAGACATTTGCAAAGACATGGGGGCAGGCGGCTGCCTCGGAGAAAATTACTTTGACACCAGCGACTACCCAAAAGACCATCCGCTGCATTCAGAAACCAACAAAAAGGTTTTTGGGAAAATGAAAGACGAATGTGCCGGAACACCAATCGCCGAGTGTGTATGCCTATGGCCAAAGATGTACTCAATAGTCAAAGCCGACGAAAAAAATATGAAAAGAGCCAAAGGTGTGAAAAAGAACGTGGTGAAAAAGCACATCCTGCACGAGCATTAAAAAGAAACGCTATTCGGCAAGAAGCAGCTGACACATGGAATGAACATTCTCCGGAGCGAAGGGCGCCACATCTTCGGCATGAGTGTGAACGAGACTTCGATATCTGCGTTTGATTCGAAGAGATGGATATCGGATATCAGAGGACGGGGTCAGCACAAATGCCTTTGGGTACAATCCCCCGCCGACTGATGTAGAAATAGACGGCATCATGGAGCTGTTAGAAGAGGCCTTCGGGGGATAGTTCCGTGTTTGGTGGAACAACTAACAACTCTTCACGCGCGAGACTGCGTTTGGGTCCGGCGTGCAAATAGTACAAAACAGGCGTGTCAGGCTTCATAATAGTTCTTTCAATCTTGAAGACTTTTAAAGACCAAACAGGATCCGTGGTTCTTATTTTGCCACCCTCCAACTCGCCAGGTTGGTAAAGATAGCGGACATTGACAAGAGAGGGGAGCTGTTTTTCGCCCTTTCCCACAGGTCTTTGATATGTCGTTGAAGGCTTGGAAACAACCACCTTTTCTTTGATAGCAACCGCTGGCTTCTTTCCGGTCAGGCTTGTTTCCTCGTTGTTCAAGGCTGCAACAACTTCTGGAAGCCGTTTCACCCACGCGACAGATCGCTGACCCTTCGGAAGCCACATTTCAACGGCGTACTGGTGACCAAACAGGCGCTCAGCCAGGATGCGGTTGAAGCGCTCGACAATGGCCTGGTCGCGGTGTATTTCGGGGTGCCAGCGCCGGATATACGTTTTGTGGTTTTCCATCTCTTTCGTGACAGCACCCACGCATTCACGCCCGGGATCAACCTGCAGCATTTGAGGCCATTTCAGAGGTGAGCGTCGATAAATTTTGCGAAACACCCCAACGACCTCATCAGAGGTTTTCGATGTTAAAGGTTCTGCCTCTTTGTATCGGCTGGCCACGTCGGCAACTGTCAGAGCGTATTTGAACGTTTTGACCTTCCCTTCTTTGAGGCAGGAGGGCCTTTGTCGTGTGGCATGAAGAGCAGGTGAGCTTGGTGCACCTTGTTTGGTGTGAAAACATCGAACTTTGGCCGAGGAATGCACCGCGGCGCGGGAAGAAAAATCTGCCAAAGCGCCTGCCCGAAAAGCCACTTTTTTGCTGCCTCTTCAGGTACTTTTGCGGCTACAGAAAGTTTTTTGATCGCGGCCAGGCCTTTCCAATAACCTTTCGGGCTGTAGTAAATTTTTGTAAGGCGCTTCTGCAAGGCAGGTGTTTCCTGCTTCAATGCAGGGGTTTTTTTCCATTGAACCTTTAAAACGGCGGGAAAGATGGCAAATGCGAACGCGATCTCAAACGGAAGGGTGTGCTGTGGGAAAACGAGGGTCGAGGACCATGAGAATTTCGAACATGTTTGTCAAAGTTGTCAAAGGGTTGAGGAGCTCGCCACCCCAACCAAAACCAGGGAGGAGGTGGGGTGGACAGCCAACCCCATTTCATACACCCACCTTCGCAAAATTCTCGAGAAACACGGAATATTCGACGCCGTCAACACTATTTCAAATGGTGGGAGAGAACTCTGCGACCCGCTCCGGTGGAAGTTTTTTTTGGGGGCTCATCCGCGATTTCAGGGAGTTTTTCTTTCCCAAGTCGGTGAATTTCCTTTGCTTTTTGTATGATTACTTTCAAGCGATTCCAGAAGGAGTTTGGCCGCGCAAAAAAGAAACTCTCGCGCACCTCGTCCCTGCCGTCGGAAAAATCCACCCAGCAACGCGTCGCCGGGCGAAGGAAAGGTTCGATGAATGGTGGTGGGACTTGAACCGAACAACGTAATTGCGGTCTTTACACCGCGTTTACTCCACGACGAAACGTTTGACGTATTTGGCCAGGATTTTTCGGGGATTTCCATGTAGTGGTCACTGACGAAGTCGTCAACCATTTTCAGCCGGTCGAGAAAAGCTTTTTCATTGAAAGGCCCCCCCTGAGCTGGAAGCGGATCGCGTCGAGTATTTTTTTGTACTCGACCCGGGCGAAGTTGGCCCTCTCAGCCTTTTTGTCGTATTTTTTGAAGCTTGCCACACCTTTGACCACAAGCCCGAAAGCAGTCAAAGTTGCAAACACAATCGGGTTCAAGGCAATTCCTCCCGCAACTGCAGAAGAAACGATGGCCCTGCCCGCCACGACATTGCAAAACGGGTCTTACTTTGGAAGGAGCGGAAAAACTTTTCGTAGCCCCGATGTTTCTTGTGGTAAAAAGGGTAAAGCTTTTTCAACATCTTGATGGCGTCCCGTTCAAGGGAGGGGTCGATGTGGTTGGAGTCGAACACACAGAGCTTGGGTAAAATATCGACCATTTATAAAGAAGGAAATTTTTTCATGCCACAAAATCGACTTCAAGCAAGGCGTGTTCACTCCGTGCGTTGCCCAAACCTTGGAATTTGATTGTGATAGAAGAGAAGCCTGTCGGCAACTCAATTGTGTTATCATAAACCCACGTGGGCTTGCCCAAGAGGTGTGGGACGGGAGTTGAAAGAAGATTGCTGGGGGGTCCTCCACAAACAACGTCAATCTGAAACGTCCCACCTCGCGATACATTGAAAAGGAACAACTCAATTCTACTTACAAATTTGAATAAAGAGAAGGGTGACCAAAATTGAGGAAGATTGAAAACAACCTATTCGGGGTTCTTTGGGTCATACGGGCGTGTTGCGCGGACGGTGTTGCTCGTAAGCTGGCACACCATTCCAGGCCAAACAACAGGTTTCAAAACTCGAAGGGCTCCGTTTCGATATTCAAACAACGTTTCGTTGTTGTTATAAACAGTTTGATTACTCCAATTCAAATTTCCACCCAACTTCGGTTGATGAATCACATCCCTATTCATATTCAAACCATTTTGCATTGCCAACCCATGGGCGTTCGTACCAAACAAAGGGCGGTCATTATTGTAAACCCAGGGGTCATTTAAATTAAAATTTCCTCCCAATTTTGGTTGAAGAATTAAATAACTATATACTTATGGAACCATGCAAACACAGTTTGCCACTCAGCTTTCGACACACATCTCTATTGAAAGAAAACTTCTTGTCCCGAGTCGGAATCGAACCGACGTTCCCCAGTTACCAGACGGGCGTGATAACCACTACACTACCGGAGCAACCACGCTGGCAACGCGGCCACTTTAGGAAGTGAGTAGTATCGCGCGTCGGCCATTCCTCGGAACATTTTTCTTTCGAGACTTTTGTGTGTTTCCGGGCTTCTAAATTCCCTGGACGGGAATTAGAAATATATATATGTAAATACCTTCGAAGCCATGAAAGCCGTAGAACAATATACTTATGGAACCATGCAAACACAGTTTGCCACTCAGCTTTCGACGCACATCTCTATTGAAAGAAAAACTTCTTGCCCCGAGTCGGAATCGAACCTACGTTCCCCGCGTTGCCAGCGTGGTTGCTCCGGTAGTGTAGTGGTTATCACGCCCGACTGGTAACTGGGGAACGTCGGTTCGGTTCCGACTCGGGGCAAGAAGTTTTTCTTTCAATAGAGATGTGTGTCGAAAGCTGAGTGGCAAACTGTGTTTGCATGGTTCCATAAGTATATTGTTCTACGGCTTTCATGGCTTCGAAGGTATTTACATATATATATTTCTAATTCCCGTCCAGGGAATTTAGAAGCCCGGAAACACACAAAAGTCTCGAAAGAAAAATGTTCCGAGGAATGGCCGACGTGCGATACTACTCACTTCCTAAAGTGGCCGCGTTGCCAGCGTGGTTGCTCCGGTAGTGTAGTGGTTATCACGCCCGACTGGTAACTGGGGAACGTCGGTTCGGTTCCGACTCGGGGCAAGAAGTTTTTCTTTCAATAGAGATGTGTGTCGAAAGCTGAGTGGCAAACTGTGTTTGCATGGTTCCATAAGTATATTGTTCTACGGCTTTCATGGCTTCGAAGGTATTTACATATATATATTTCTAATTCCCGTCCAGGGAATTTAGAAGCCCGGAAACACACAAAAGTCTCGAAAGAAAAATGTTCCGAGGAATGGCCGACGTGCGATACTACTCACTTCCTAAAGTGGCCGCGTTGCCAGCGTGGTTGCTCCGGTAGTGTAGTGGTTATCACGCCCGACTGGTAACTGGGGAACGTCGGTTCGGTTCCGACTCGGGGCAAGAAGTTTTTCTTTCAATAGAGATGTGTGTCGAAAGCTGAGTGGCAAACTGTGTTAGCATGGTTCCATAAGTATATTGTTCTACGGCTTTCATGGCTTCGAAGGTATTTACATATATATATTTCTAATTCCCATCCAGGGAATTTAGAAGCCCGGAAACACACAAAAGTCTCGAAAGAAAAATGTTCTGAGGAATGGCCGACGTGCGATACTACTCACTTCCTAAAGTGGCCGCGTTGCCAGCGTGGTTGCTCCGGTAGTGTAGTGGTTATCACGCCCGACTGGTAACTGGGGAACGTCGGTTCGGTTCCGACTCGGGGCAAGAAGTTTTTCTTTCAATAGAGATGTGTGTCGAAAGCTGAGTGGCAAACTGTGTTTGCATGGTTCCATATGTATATTGTTCTACGGCTTTCATGGCTTCGAAGGTATTTACATATATATATTTCTAATTCCCGTCCAGGGAATTTAGAAGCCAGGAAACACACTAAAGTCTCGAAAGAAAAATGTTCCGAGGAATGGCCGACGTGCGATACTACTCACTTCCTAAAGTGGCCGCGTTGCCAGCGTGGTTGCTCCGGTAGTGTAGTGGTTATCACGCCCGACTGGTAACTGGGGAACGTCGGTTCGGTTCCGACTCGGGGGAAGAAGTCTTTCTTTCAATAGAGATGTGTGTCGAAAGCTGAGTGGCAAACTGTGTTTGCATGGTTCCATATGTATATTGTTCTACGGCTTTCATGGCTTCGAAGGTATTTAGATATATATAATTAAATAACTGTTCATGTTCAAGTCATTCATTATTGTCATCTGCCCGTCTGTTCCACCGAACAATGCCGCATTTTCATCGACTACATATTTACCATTCAAATACAAGTCGGACCCTAGTTTTGGCGACAAGAGAAGCTTTCCATTCAAATCCAAGTCTGACCCCTACTTTGGTTTCAAGATGACCTTTCCATTCATGTTCAAAGGTGTTTGCATGGTCATCATTCCCCCCTCAACTGTCCAAACTCTGTCAAAAACACCAGAGTCCACGTTGGAAACGTACCCAGGAACCCCATAAACAACCAGGTGGCCCGTGGCTGAACCTGTTGTCCTGCCGTGCAGATCCAGGTAAATGTATTTAATAATAATAATAATAATAATAATAATAATAATAATAAATAATAATAATAATAATATATCACATTTATATTACGCATTTTCTATGCAATATTGAAATGCGTATTAGTTGGGAGTGGTGTTGCTCCACCGGTGGAACTGAATGAGGGTTTTTGTGTAGTTGCTGAAGGTACGCGTCGTTTGGCTCTTGATGGAAATGACTGTGGCGCTCGCCCTCACAGACACATTTTTTCATTTCCGGCGGAAAGTACTCAACCACGAACGTGTAATACCCTTTCGGCAGTGGAAAGAGATTGAATCCGATCCACGAGCGGTAATCATCGCTGCCCGCGTCTTTGGTGAGTTTGAACTCATAGGCGTTTATGTTGACCCCGTGTGGCGAGGCGGGGAAGTTGACGATCCCATGGACCACAATGTTGTTTTCGGACGAGGAATCGTCATCATCGTCCATGAGGTAGGCGAAGTCGTTTTTATGCCACCCGGACTGAGAAAGGTGCGAGTGATCCACATAACCCTTCGTCGCCGCGTCCGTTTCGTTGACCATCTTTTCGAGAGCGGCGATTTTGTGCCCCCCCCCCCCCCCCCACCCGTGTCGAGATTGCCTGTCATAGCTCGACTGCCATCCCTTGTTAGGAAGCCATTGTCCACCTATTTTTTTGTCGCCGCGTCAGTGTTGGTGGTTGGGTCTTGCACATTCCTGATCTTTTGGAAACCCATGTGCAATTCTCCATACATCGGCTTTGCGCCGTCACGCCGGGGGAAAAACGGATCAACATACTCTTTGTTCACCGCGTCTGCTGTGGTAAAGGGAGGCGCAAGATTGACAATCGCGTTGTTGTTCATGTTCAAATCTTTTTGTGCGATTGCGTCGGCTTTGGCCCGCAAACCTTCATTCACATATTTTTTGTTGACGGCGTTTCCTGCGGGTGTGCTGGAATTGGAATCTTGCAAATTGATAATTCATGGCTGTTCATATTCAAATCGTCCCATGCGGGGTTTGTGCCGTCTCGTTTCAAACACAGATCGACTTCCGAGTCAACATAGCTTTTATTTGTAGCATCGAGGATGCCTTTGGTGTAACCCATGTTGGTGATGAGATTCTCCCCCATGTCCATGTTGCCCGTCATCGGGGTGCTTCCGTCGAGTTGGGCAAAAGTGGCGCTAACATAACTTTCGCTGACAGCATCGAGCGGGCTGGCCGGCGGGAACAGATTCTCAATCGGGTGACCCTCCATGTCAAGAGGGCCTCTCATTGGGGTGCTCCCATCTCGCTTCACAAACCCCTCCGTCGATACCCCCGTCGCTGCTGCTTCATGTCTTCTGAAAGTCCTGGATCGTTTCGCAAACCACCTCATGCTATATTGTTTCGTCGAAATTTTTCTTCATCAGCTTTTGCGGTTTGTCGAAGTAAGAGAAGGAAAACTTTTTGCGGTGGCGCGGTCCAGCAGATCAGGGGGCACGCCAAGTTCGTCGGCGATTCGTTTGTTTTCCCTCGGGAGGAAACTGAACAGACAGAAATGATTGCAGTTGTCCCGGATGTTTTTGGGGACCTTGTAGTAGGTCTGGGTGAGATAAATGACGCTGCAGTTCCTGTGCCGGCCGTTGATGAAATAGCTGATGATGTCGTTTTGGTTTTTTTCGCAAACCCAAACCCGACGATATTTTGGTTGTCGGGCGGCAGCTCCTCAAGAGGAATTATTTCGTCGCCGGGGGCCATGATGACTATGTACACCACCTTCGGGTCGATGTTTTCGGCAAAGTCCCACAAGATTGCTTGATACTTGCGTTGGTGGAGGTTTTTCGAAAAGAGAAAGACTTTGTCGAACTCCAACAGCTCGTAGAGCATGTGCAGCAGGATGTTCGTCTTGCCTGAATTGCTCGGCCCGCAGATCAACATCCAGAAAATGTTTGTGGGCATGGAGGGGTGCCCCTGCCGGAAACCATTTGTGGCAGCGACATCGGGATCATAATTTGGAATTTTCATTTTTTCCTCTTTATATACAGGCGGGAAAAGCGCCATGTCTTTGAAGAAATGGAGGCAACAGGCAGAGGCCAAAGCTGAGGTTGCGAAACAGGAGCAGGAGATCCGCCGGAAATTCAAAACAAACAAAATCGCGAAATAGTTTGGCCAGGTCGAGGCCGAAAAGCTTCTCAAACCGGTCACAAGGAGGTTGGACCGAGGTTTGCAGGCACCCACGGCAGAAGCGGGAGTTCCCGACTACGCAATGGATGAGTTCGACCAAATCGACCCTTTCGATTGGGGTGTTTTCAGGCCGGAGACCGAAACACTTCCTCCGACACCGCCGCCAACCCCCGAAGAGGAGGAGGAAAAGGAAGAAAGAGTTTCCTGCTCCGCCACCGCTGCTGTTGGAAAAAGAAGGGGCTGAAGCTTCCCTCCAACCTCCGCCCCCATCCCCACGACCGACGTGGGGTGAGCCGGTGGAAACAAGCTTTCTCAGCGGGTCAAATGAATCGGATGCCTTGCGGACGGCTACACAGCTCATCACACTGTATAGGGATGACCCCAACTACAAAGTCAAAAAGAAAGCCTCTCGTTTCCACGGTTACACCGTGAGGAATCTCCAGGATTTCGCTGCTGAGGTTCAAACCCAAAGAAGGGAGGTTTCCCCACAGCAGCTGCAAGAAGGGAAAAGGGGGTTAAAACGAACCCCACCGAAATAAAAAAGAGCCCGGCCCACCACCGATTGGGAAAAAGCCATCATGTCACGCCGGCCCGCGATTGAAACCCCTGAAGAGGACGAAGAAGCACCAGAATTATGGCCAGAATGGGAAGACTGGGAAACAGAGGGCAGCGGCTTTAGGAAGGCCACCGACAAAGTGATTCACCAAATGTATGTGAGCCTTGGTTCGATGAAGGCCGGCAACTCTTCAACGAAACTCCGCAAAAAGGTTTCTGCTCTGGTCCAGAAGCTCCTCCAACTCGGTGTCATCAACGAATTGGAGGGCCGTAAAATTTTCAACGATTACATACGGAGGTAAAATGTTTCACCTGATGCTCGACTAAAGCCTCGCGAAGCTGCAACGAAACGGCGCCACGCAAAAGTCGCACGACGTTCAAATAATCTTCAACCCACCAATCATACTCGACAGCAGCCGAAGCTACGAAGCGGCGCTCGACAACCTCATCACCATGAGCTACTCCTGGTACAACGTCGCGGCCGCCTACAACAAAAACACGTTGAAGTGGCGGAAGGCGGGGAAGGCCTGGAAAACGTTGACGCTTCCTGATGGGATGTACGACTATACCGACATCAATCGCTTCCTGCAGACGCAAAGTGGATTCTTCGACCCCACCGCGGCAGAAAAGAAGCACGTCTTCAGCATGTACTTCGATTACGCCATCACCCGGGTCGTGATCGGGTTGCCACTGGGTATGAACTTGACCTCCCGACTGGCGATTTTGGAAAACTGCTCGCCTTCGACAAGAAGGTCCTGAAAGACGCCACAACCTTAACGGGGTACAGTATCCCCGACATCATGAGGAGCGTCGACTGGGTGTTCCTGCATTGCGACCTGATCACGCGGAAGGCAAACGACATACCAAGTGATGTTTTGTTCACCTTTTCAACGGCCAACCTTAAGGTCAGCTACCCTTTCACAAAAGAACCCCTCCGCCCCAAGTCTCACCCGGTCAACAGATCTCGAATAGACGCGGTGAGAATCCGGGTCACTGAAGGGCGAAACAACATTCTCGACCTCAACGACGCGGATGTGACTGTGGATCTCATGATCAGTGAAATTTCCACGTGAGTATACAGCATGAACCGGCCGAGCGAGTGGAAAAAATTTTACGATGCGTGCACTGGCCGCTACCGCTTCAGGCACAAAGGATCAGGCGTGGTCCGCGACACCCTCATGGCAATTGGCAAACAGCTCAAGAAAGCAGCCGCGCCGGCGCTGAAAAAGGCCGCAACACAAGCAGCCACAAAGGCAACCGAAAAGGGGACCCAGGCGTTCACCGAAATGGGCGGCAAGAAAATACGTCAACTGTTGCGAAAACGCAAGCAAGGCCCCAATGGGCGTCCAGAGCCCACCGCCCCACGCCGAAAAATGGATGCGATGGTTCAACTCAGCCAAATTTTGGCGAACAAACTTTGAGCCTTTTGCCTCGGAGCAGGAAATTTCTGCCTTGGAGCAGAAACATTTCTTGGTTGTGTATTCAGCGATGTTCAGAGCGCCCCGCTTGCTTAACAAGGTGGACTATCTCCAATTCCAACTGAACAGCCCGCTTACGTTACCGGGAAACGGGCAGGAACAAACCAAAGGTGGGCTGGTGATGAATGTGAACGACCGAGACGTCATTCTTGACTGGTACAACGCTTATTTTCGGGTGGAGTACGAGCTGCAGGTAAAAGCAAACGGAAATTTCGTGGCCGCCGATCAGGCGTCGGCACCAGTCAACGGCTCCTTCTTCCTCATTCGAGATTTGAAGGTCAGCTCCGCGGGAAAATCCCTTTACGAGGCCAACGGCGTCCACAAAGTTGTTTCCATCAAAGACCAGCTGGAATTCTCCGACGACTACGCCCGAAGTGTGGCAAAAGATGAGTTTTGGTATCTCGACAACGACAACACGACTGTGACAGGGGACGACGCAACCAACCTAATCAGGGCACGCGCGCTTCTTTCGCAGGGAGACCCCCAAGAGAAGGTCAAAACAATAATCCCTCTCAAAAGCTTTTCCTTTTTCGAGGAGTTGGCCGACAAACTCCTCCCCCCGATGCAGCTGCAGTTCGACATAAGGCATCAGTACGACGGTGACATGCTTATCGGGGGCGCCGCAGCCGTCAACCACCGAATTGTTGTCAAGCTGTTCGAGCTCTAGGTGCCGAGGTTGATGTTTGCGCCTGAGGGGCAGAAGATCGTGAATAAAAACTTTCTGAAACCCACCCAATGGTGCTACATGAAGGAGACACTGATACCCGGCGCCGACCGACGGGATGCTGGGGGCAGTGGTTGATAAGTCCTGGGGTCAAAAACGCGAAGCATGTGTTCGTTTTCATACAAAAGGTGGCAAACCTGAATGCCGCCACAACGAACCCGTACGTCTTCCACACCTTCGCTCTCGATGGAGGAGCGAAACTCGCAACTTGCTGCCTTCAGTACTGGCTCAACCTCTTATCCCGAACTGGAGTATGATGGGGAAGACTCAATCCAGATACGGCGCGATCTGATCGACTACAGCTACAGGAGAAACGATGTCAACACCGGGACCCAGCTGAATGTGGCCAAGTACTCGACGCTTTACCCCATCGTCTATTTCGATCTCCGGCCGACGAAGGAGAGCATGGCTGGGGATTAGAAAAAGCTGGTTTTGCACTACCGCTTGAACCAAGCCGCCACGGCCGATTACCGCCTGTACGCAGCCGTTCTGAATGAGGAAGAGGTCGTCATAAGACAGATTGGCAACGAGTTGGTCGTTGTTTGAGTTGCTCGCTCTGGAAATTTTTTTTCTTTGATATAAGGTGCCAACTGTGTATCACCCGCTCAAGCTTGCTCTGACGGAGGGCCAAAGAGACAGCCTCATGAAGGCGGCGAAAGAAAGAGTGGCTGTGACTCTGCGTGTCAAGCCGGAACAGATTGGAAAGGGCAACGATCTTTTGTTGACCGCCACACAAATAAACCGACTGAGAAAGGCCGCCAGCGCCGGTCATGGTGCGGATGTTACGTTGAGCAAGACACAGATGTCCAAAACTTTTCAGCGCGGCGGCAGCCTCTTGTCCACAGCGCACAGTCTGGCGCTGCCTTTTCTCGCACCGCGGCCAAGGCTTTGGGAATGGCCGGTCTCAGCTTCGGCGCGGAAAAGGTTTTGGAAAAGATTTTCGGAAACGGCTTCGGCTCCCAAGAGGTGCAGTTGTACAAACTTGTGCAGATGCTGTCTCCCACCCAGAAACAGGCTCTTGAAAAGTATCTTGTCGGTCAAGGCCTGGTCAGAGTGGTGGTGCGAAACAATATGGAGGGTTTCTTGGCATGCTGGCTTCCATCGGCGTCCCTCTCGCCATCAGCCTTGTCCAGAAGATGTTGGGGAGTGGAACGCGCGTGGGTCCGTCGCGGTCGAGGCGTTCTGCTCCTTCCCGCCTCCCAGCACTGCTCGCCCCATCTGGAAGCGGAATGCAAATGCGCCCCCCACCAGTTTGGGGACGGTGGGAAAACTGGGAGCTACCGATGATGGGGCGGGGAAAAAAATTAAGTTCAAGGACATTCCCCTTTCCAACGTTGACCTGATGAATTGGTGCGAATATCTCGGCATCCCGCTCAAGGGCATCTTCTCCCGCAACGAGGCCAAACCCCTGCATCATTCACTCTGCATCATCAACCTGGATGATTTCCGAAGCCTGGGTACACATTGGGTTTGCTGTTGGAAGGAAAAGGGCATGGAATATTTCGATTCCTTCGGACTGCCTCCCCCAGACGAGTGGGAGCAGGAAATGCGAAAGTTGGGTCAGAAAACCTTTCTTCGGAATGACAACCAAATCCAGTGGATCGGTAGTGTGAGGTGCGGGTATTTCTGCCTGCTTTTCTTCAATGAACGCAACAAAGGCACAAGTTACAAGGATGTTCTGAGAATGTTTTCCCCCGATGTTCATCACAATGAGGAGATGGTGAAAAATTATTTCATGAATATACCTTGACCAATGGCTGATTGGTATTGTGTGCGGGACAAACGCAAAACCCCGAACGTGCCTGGGTCTGAAAGAGTTGTCATGACCAGAAACAACCGAAAAATGGGAAAAGCCAAGTGCGCGGTTTGAGGCATAACAAAAACCCGCTTCTTGCAGGGAAACCGACGGGGCCCTCTCATGCAGAGGGCACTGGTGTTTTGTCTGATCTTGTGGGCACTGCGCTCGACTTCACTTTGCAACATGGAGTTCCCTTCCTCGCGAAAAAGGGGTGGACGCCGGCCGCTATTACGCTTGCGAGGCACTTCGTAACAAAAACTTGCAGAAAAGGGCCATCAACTACGGGCTGCGAAAGGCAACCCTAGTTTTGGAAAAGGTTGGCAGCGAGCTGCTTGACCAGCTTTCCCCGAAGGTGCGCCCCAACATCCGTTTCAAAACTGACAGACCTGATCTTGACAGAAGAGGACTCCGTCGGCGCGGAACGGGGGTGGATGTTCATGAATTGAATGGAAACTGCCGGCGCCAAAAAAAGGTTGGACCCTCCCCAGCCACAACTATTCCGGACCTTACAACCCACTGGATGACCAGTTGAGATACGACCCCGAAACGGGTGAAATATTGGAAGTATTTCAGAAATCAACCGGCCCCACCGACGCGGTGGCAATGCAGCATGATGCTGATTACAGCAGTTGCGATTTTCGCGCGAAAAAGGACGGGGAGAACGAAAAAAAATGCAAGCATGTTTCTGACCGTAAAATGGTAAAGGCGCTTGACGCGATTCCTCGAAATAAGAGGCAATGGGGCCACTCGTTGGCCCGAAACGTAATTAACATGAAAGAGAAACTTGGTCTGGGTGTTTGAGTCGAACCTCCTCGAAGGCACAAGGACCTGATGACATCACGCCACAGCTGTGGCGTTTTTACAGTCTGAGGCACAATGGCCTGATGACGTCACGCCACAGCTGTGGTGTTTTTACAGTCTGAGGCACAATGGCCTGATGACGTTACGCCACAGCTGTGTCATGATGTCACGACACAGCTGTGGCATCTTTACAGTCTGAGACACAATGGCCTGATGACGTCACGCCACAGCTGCGTCATGACGTCACGACCCACCTGTGTCGGCGAACAACGTCAAGAAAAAAACTTGGTCTTGGTGTTTGAGCTCATTCAATACTCGTCGCAATTCTTCGTCAACCTCTTCCTCCAAGGTTTTTGAGGGGGTGTATAATTCACCTGCAAGGGACACCACGGCCCAATACAGTGTGAACAGAAATGTGGCAGCCATGGGTACACGTAAATCTATGATCCACTTTTCTTCAATATCCTCCATCTCATACCACTGACAAAACACATGGTACCTGTTTTTCAACCAGCAAGCCCAACAGCAGCCATTACGCCGGCAAAACATGCATTTCCCGCAGCTGGTGACGAGGGTGTAGCAGTCTTCAATTTCACAAAAAGGGGCGTCTTCAAAAAACAGGAAGAGATCTCTGTGAGCTTCGCCCCAACCCGCTCTTCTTGTGTGCTGAATTTTCGCTGCAATTGTCTCCTTGAGGATTTTTCCCTCAACTCTGGTGGGAGTTGGTTAACGGCTTCCAAGATATCCATATACCTTGGTGTTGAGCAAATTTCCTCCTTCTTCTCGGCTTTCTCTTTGGTTTCGGCTAGTTAAGGGGTTTTGGGTCTTCCGCTGCCTCTTTCGCCGCCGCACGACAGAGCCAAACGACTTAAGAAAAGAATTAAAAATCATTCTTTGCATCATTCCTTTCATCATTCTCTGCTCGATTCTTTGCTCCACCTCCTCCTCAACACCCCTCCACCCTTCCTTTGGTTAATTAAAAACCCATAATTTTCTCGCCCCGCATTCGGGGTGATATCTTCTTTGTATTCACCTTCTACCCCAACAGGCTTCAACATTCAAGGGGTCTTCAACAATCCTGTGCCGACGATTTTTTTAGCGTACACAACCAACAAAAAACATGCATTCTGTCACAACACCAGTGCTTGTCGCACTTTGTGATTTTTGTCTCACAACCTTCTTTTTCACAATAATTCTGTTCCCACGCCTCACCAAAATAGTCGTCAACAAGTTCTTCGTGGGTTTCCCCCCACCCAATTTTATTCCGGTCAGCAATCTTTTGTTTGACCAACTCGGAAAGTGTTTTCTCTCTCAGCTCGAGTGGGAGTTGGTTGACATTTTCTGTCAGCTTCATCTGTGAAGGGTGTTCAAAAGCCTATTCTACGAGGGTGCAAAAAATAATGGAAATATAAACCGAAACAAAGGAACCAACCGTTCTCCGTGCACCCACGCCTAGCTCATTTGTTCACGCTCCTTCAGCTGGTTTTTGATATGGTAGCGACGGATTTTCTCCCGCAACTTGGGTAGGAGGGTGCGAATCTGCTCCATCAGATCCATTTATAACTCGGCACAGACCTTCAATGGACCGTTGCCCAAAACTTTTCATTGAGCAACCACTTTTTCATATACTCCCTTTCATCCGGTTTGAGGAGTTTAAAAACTTTGGAAGAAAAATCGCCACAGGTGTCGTGGATGTTTTTTGTGTTCTTGATGAACCACCAAGGGAATTCATCCTTTTCCAACAAAATGCGCACATACAAAATTGGTGCGAACCCCATGGAATTTTTGCCCTTCTCTTTCAGCCATCTGTTTATTATCAGAATCAACTTGCGCCTTAGGGTGTAACGTTTTGGCCAATCATCGTTACCCATTGGTCTTTTCCCTCACACCCCTTTGTGCAATGGACCGTGTCGTAAAACCCCTCATCAGTCAGCCACTTGTTCATACACTCTTTTCATCTTCGCGGAGGGAATAAAGAACCCTGTACGATATGAGAGCGCATTCGTCAATGAAGCGGGGTTTTCCTTTCGTTTTCAGAATGTACTGCAATGGAGACATGTTGTTTTCAAGGAGCGCACAAACGAAACACATGGATACATAATCCATCGAATCTTTGGGCTCTTTTTCAAGCCACTTATAGATTTCTACGAGAAGCGCGTGCCTTATCGTGTGGCGTTTCAACCAGTCCGTCATCGCTCTCCCCCACACACCCCTCTCTCTAATAGGCCGGCGTCTACTCAACATCACCCACTCCGGCCGCATCCCAAACCCCAAACCATTCATCCCACACCCAAGCGGAAGGATCATCCATGTCAACCCAAAAGGGTGGAGGGGCTCCGGTTCTGAGACAAATATCGTCCTCGTTGCAGCCAGTGCATTTCAAACAACGAAAGGAAGCGAAGACTTCGTGGGGGCGTCACGTAGCGCACATGGTTGGGGTTTTCCTCCACACGGGGTGGTGTTATTGAGCGTTGTGGAGGAAAAGGTGCCGGTTGTGGTTGGAGGGGCTGAGGGAGAGAAGGGGGTGGGGAGGTGTACAACCGCATGATTTCTTCCTTCATTTTTTGCCGACTCCGGCGTGGCGCCGACCGCTTGCGTGGGGCCGGCATTGGCGGCCGCTTTCTGCGGGGTGTTGGCACTGGGGCGGCTTGCCCGTAGAATTCGTTGAGGACTTCTTCCCCAATACGTGCTGTAGCCATTCCTGTGTGTACCCTGTACACCCTTCTCTCTAATAGGGGGTGTGGTGTGGCACTACAAGGTATCAGGGCTGCTAGGAACCCAGATATATAAAGGAAAAAAGATTGTTTTGGGCGCGCTGGAACAACTAGGACACACACATGTATAGTGGCGGTTCTGGTCACTGCGATGAGATAGAAACTGAGTCCTCCATTCGTCAAATCCAGACATTAAAAGTTTAAATTACGACTGAAAGGAGTAATTTATACTTTTAAGGTTTGGTTTGACTGAATGAAGGACTCAGTTGTTATTTCATTGCTGTGCCAGAACCGCCACTATACATGTGTGTGAGTAAATGGATTGCAACTTGAAAAAGTTAGGTTAACGTTTTCAAGTTTCATCACTGTGTCCAAGAAAAAAATCGCCATAAGATAATGCAATCTACCTCTTCGTGTTAAACGGGCCATTCAAGCCATAGAAACAGCACTTCCTCTCAATTTAACAAACTTATAATTAGAATTTCCATGATAGTATCCCGTGAACAGCATAAACAAGTTAATTTTAGACTCAAATGGCGGATAATTTATTTCATTCGATATAAGTTAATTTCCTGATGTTCTGTTTTTTTCTCTCTCTTCCATTTTACAGCTAAATCAAAATCCATATTGTGATAGAGAGAAGCAAACGTATAAGCTATACACCATCAGCTGGTACAAAACAAAGTCAGAAATACTTGTTATAAAAGAAATCTCTTCTCAACTTTTGACTGATCACAAGACTGAGAATATCGAGTCTTGACGGCATTGTCTGGTTGTGAAAGGCTGGCTAGGGGATCAGCCGAGCTTCTCGCTGAGAGGCGCCGTTCTAGGAAGCCAACAATCACAAGATAGTTTCCAGTTCACATCAATATACATTTCACTTACAAGCTTCCGTCGAGAACTTTCACACACTTCGGCAACGAAGAAGGTTCTTTTTAACTCTTTCTTCGTCTTTTTTCTTCTTGCTGCTGCGCTAAAGCAACTTGCGGTTCTCTATTGATATTGTTTAACTAATACTATTAGTTACATTGAATTAAGAGGACCCTTTACAATGACTGACTCTCTTAGAATACACTTAAGAAGAACATCTTGAAAAGCTTTTCTCTGACAACGAAGAAACAGAATAGAAAATAGACCGTACCACATTTAAGGTAAGATAATAAGTTGCGTTTTGCCGGTATAATACTAAAGAAATAATACATTTAAATAACTAAACTTTCACTAAAAGTTACGTTGACTATAAACAAGGGACAGCGCCCAGCTCCATTATCTTGAAACCAAAAATAAATTCATTAGCAAAAGTCGGGAAATACTTTTTTCTTAAAATATAAGCTTTTCAAATTATATCAAAAACAGCGACGGAAAGTGCACCATAAATATATGTATCAAAAGGCTATTTACAAGAAAGCTGCCACCAATTAAGGAAACCTTAAAACGCAGAAGTTGGAACCCGGTTAAAAAGGAGTAAATGTAACCTTAAGACTGCAAAATAACTGGCAAGGGATGTGGAAATAAAAGTTGTCCCAGACTAAACCGAAGTGAAAAAGTCAGGTAACTCCACAGCTTGTGTCACTGTAAATAATTAAGTAGCTTATCAATTAATGAATCTAAAGAATGTCAGTTTTGAATCCTGAATAATCAATCACGTACTCTTTTATACGTTCACTTTGATAATATATTTTATAACTGCGTTTTTCTTGAGGTTATAAGGTTCTGGGCTATGGCTAATTACGACATATATGGGGTTTAAAACGTGTTTTCAACTAATTTTTATTTTACGTCTCCCACCTTAAATGAGAACCGCTCAATAAGGCACTTTTATCCTTGCAGAATAAATGGCTACTTGATCGCTTCCAAATCTTATCACAATCTTTCATGAAC
Organism: Pachyseris speciosa; assembly: GCA_016490735.1. Classification (NCBI taxonomy): domain Eukaryota; kingdom Metazoa; phylum Cnidaria; class Anthozoa; order Scleractinia; family Pachyseridae; genus Pachyseris; species Pachyseris speciosa. The sequence continues at coordinate 281,386 of JAEMWC010000769.1, read as the reverse complement.
CATCAAAATCCGATATCCGGCATACATATATGGCCCTAAGTGTTAGTTCATAAGTTCGGTTTTTTCCTGAATTCCGTGCAGCTGATAACAGTTACAACTTAATGAATTCCCAGACAAATTTGAGGAACTCAAACTCAAACTCAAACTCGCTATTAATGATGTCCTTCTAATTTGGCAAGCAGGCCATAGAAGTCCATGCAGTCGGCATGGTGTTCTTAAAAGGAAATAGATCCAGATCTTTCCTCAATTCGAGAAGCTCAGACTAGGTTTACACTAGGGGAAATTGTTCCGGGTTCGTGACGAATCCGATACGTCTTAGTACCGGATTCGTGTCGTCGTTTACATATTAGTGGACGAATCCGAAATAAAAACTCCCCGGTTTGGTCGTGTCTCCGGAGATTTTGAATCTGGAATCTAAAGTGGGCACTTTGAATCCGAAAACTTTTGAATTTGGAGAGATTAGTCGTGTAAACGATTTGAAAGGAAAAATTGGGATGTTTTTTTCACCTGCGATGGTTACCAAGCTGCCAGCTTTGTAACCATTCAATCAAGAATGTTCCGGCCCGGAGTCGACGTATGTAAAAGATTAGGAATCCGGATACATGTACCCATTGAGTGTAAACGCCCACGAATCCGATAATCCAAAAATTGATGAATCCGTAAACACTATTTTATGAATCCGAAAAAATATCCTCTAGCGTAAACCTAGTCTCAGTCTCCTTTGCTGTTTTAGTTAATTGAAAGACATTGATATGCATCAAAACAGCTTGATCTCAATTGCAATGGAAACGCAACTACAATTTATTCGAAAGTTTTGTGTTCTCATTGTAACTGGCGTTAGTTTCACGATTGTCAGGTATTAATTAATTGTTTACTGAGGCTCGCAGCATTATTGGATATAATGCAGGAAGCTGAGGCAGTAGGCCGAAGGTGTCTGCATTATATCCAATATTAGTATAAATCTACAAGCATTCCATCACGAATGCCGTTCTCTGATTGGCTACGCTACTTTATTCTGTGATAGATAGTGAGTAGCGGTACGGTTGTCAACAAAATGGCGGCCGCTTCCTCGCGTTTTCGAGGTGTCTGCGAGGAGGATTTAGGTAATTTACTTGTTTAGTTTTGAACGATTAGTAGATTTCTACTAAAACAATTAGATTATTCGCTCTCGATTTCTATGCGTGATAGCTGATTCGGGCTGCGCCCTCATCAGCTATCACGGGATAGAAATCTCGAGCTCATAATCTAATAGACTTTTTAGCCTGTAGATTTTGTTTTCCCATTTTAGACCGCGTGATGGTACCCTAGAGAACTGTTTCTTTGAAATTTCGCCTTATTCACGTGCATATTTGCGCATAATTTATGAAAAGACAAAAGGCAAATCCCCTTGGGAAGATCACATGGTCTCCATTGGAAAAACAAAAAAGGTCTATTGTTAAATGCTGTGAACCGAAGTAATTATCGATGATAATTGTTGATCGTCATCCAAACCCATTGTTTTCTTCCTGAAATTATATCACCGAATGCCACCGCCCTTTTGTATTTTTTTGGAAAACAATAAATCAAACAATTAATGACATTGAATAAATGTTTTTATTCAAGGCGACGGTCATACAAGCTATTAGGGAGCTTTAGCAACGACGACGGCGACGGCAACGAAAAGGTCATTTCAAAATCAAGTTTCTCTTTTTCGTAATTCTTTCGCGTTTATTCCAATTTGTTTAACTTGCAAAATATTGGCGAACTTTCAAGAGACTAAATTACTATGAACTGCGTTAAAGTAAGGAAACCGAAAGAAAAATTTACCTTCGTGAGCTCACGTTCTCGAGAAAACCTAAAATTTGGTTATTTCACGCGTTGTTGTTTTTCAGGCGACGGCAAAGAAATGTACAAAATGAAAAATGCACGTGCAGAGCGATTGCTTTTGCTTATTAAGCCTATTGTCTTTTTTGTGGCGTTCTCGTTGCAGTTGCCGTCCTCGTTGCTAAAGCTTTCTATTGCTTCCATGAATGACACGTACATGTAAAAAATTCAATGCGCAGAAACGAGTTGTCTGTCTGTTTGTCAAGGTAGATGCCAATTTGCATATTGCTCGACAAATACTGATCACAGTTGTTTGTGAAAGTCAACTCGTTGTTTGCAACGATGGCGGAAAGCCGCTCATAAAGCGGTTCACAAGAAGAGATATTCCTAACGCAATCAAATTTTACTGTAAATTCAAAGGAATATGATGGTAAGCTCTTACTTTTGGTCGTTGTAATTGCGTTGTAATTGCGTAGTTGTATATAATCAGATCTTCCGATCGTTGTTCAGGAATGGGTGTGTCGTCGAGTGAGGCGGGTGAAAAATGTTCAACCGAGAATTTTGCGAAAGGTGAAGGTATACCTTATTTAGACTGCTGAAACCACTGTCGAAACCAAACTTGAAATATCTATTTATATAAGTGACGGAAACTGTAAGTTAGGAATCTTCTTTGTATTAAAGGTACTTTTTGTGGTGTGTTTGGTTGCCTGTAGTGTTTGTAGAGTAAAAAAATATGGGGCAACACCAGACATATGCGCATGTAAAGCATGCTACATTATTTTTAGCACGTGTTAACATTACTCCTGATAATTTCCCTGCCACCAAAAAAAGACCGCCTCCGTTTTTCTAGCACACTTAGTTTGCTTTATTTTTACTTGCTAATGTAATACAGGCAGAAAACAATGGGTTTGGATGACGATCAGTAATTATTGCCTTCTGCTGCGAAAGTCACCAACTAAAGCTTATTTGTGTGGATAAGTGAAAGTATGTATAACTATGTGACCTGATTTATTTGCTTTCCATAATCGATCAATCAATAGCTATCTTTTTCACAAGGTTCTAACATGTCCTCAACCGGGTAACTGGAGCTGGACAATAAATATTGTATGCAATGATTTAGATGACATTAACTTTGCACAATTTGATGCAGTGATTTTCACCATTCGTCTATTACGTTCAGTTCATCACTAACTATAAGGAGATCACGAAATTAAGTACTATCATTATTGCTTTGCTCACCTTCAATTCATGGCGCGTACCCTGAGTTATTCCCAACAAGGAGTGACTTGCTTCAACGGCTTCCTAGAATTTGGTGAGTGTTGTAAGCGAAACTTCAAACAAGGCGTAACACGATACACAAGTTAAATCTAGATTCAAACAGCGGATATAGAGATTTCTGTGGTAGACATGAAATGTCGAAATCTGAAGACAAGTAGCAGGCTAATGACCCTAAATTTTTTTCCTTTTGTTTTCAGCAAGTCTGTACCGCCTGTCGATCGATTATCATCAACGGGCTTTAAGGACAATTAAATCAGTGTCAGAGTCAATTTTTTTTCTTTGAGAATATCGGTTAAACCATGTTACTCGCTCTTCACTCTCCTGTTTACGGTAACTGAAATAACACTGACAAGCAAAAGCTTCCTATTACTGAACCCAGACAAACGAACGAGTTTGTTTGAGGCGCTGTTATCATGTAACCCATAGTCATACAGTCGCCCCTAAAGACAGTCTTTTAGAGCTATGTTATGCAATAACCATGTTATGTTATAGTGGGACTTACCTCATACTCTCGATGAATTCAAGTTTGTTGCAGATTACCAGAATGACCTTTATAGCTTCCTGCCTTGAAAAGTGAAAAACAAGAAAGCAAAAGCAAATGGCTACGCTTTACAACTTTACACGCCGCTAATATTACATTGACGCCTTACAAAGTGACATTTCATTATCTGCTCTTCAAGAAACTGAAACCAGTCATCGTCGACAATTAAGCAGGTAATACGCTACAAATAGTGTATGATGAGCAGGTTATCTCCAGCTCCCCACCCCATCCCCCCTAAAAAAAAAAAAATGTAATGAACGTATTGGCTTCTAGATTTGTATCACAAATTTAATCTACATTTTGGTATGGCTGATCAAATTCTCATTTAGCAGCTCACGCTCAAAGCGAGACCAAAAGATAAGACACAGGATATTTGATCATTCTTTAAATCCGGAACTAGCCCTGGATTCCAAGAAACTGAAAGCTGTTCAATTTTCACGACGTCATGAGTTAAAACAAATACATAATGTCTTTATGGACTATTTAGCTGGAATTTACGGGTCATTAATAAACCACGAGACACTGAGATAGAAACCGTGGCGAGAAAGCTGTTTTTCTTTGCTCTTTTTCATAAAACGTTGAGTAATTCCATTTGTCTGGTAGAGCAGCGATTATTTAATTTTGAATTAAATTAGCACATGAAGAAGGAAGATCGGTAAGCAATCCTTACTTAAAAGGTTATTAGCGTCCTTCTTTAACTTTTTTTTTTTACATTTTTTTTTTTTACATTTTTGCACATTCAGATGTAGTATCTGTCGGAGTCAGGTTTTCCGTCAATGAATTTTAGGATGTTTGCAATTAAGGGCTACTCCTTCGCTCCGAATTGAGACGTTTTTAGGGAAAATGCTAAAAAATCTAATAAAATTTGTTAAAAGATCCTGATTGAAATAAAGTTACGATAATAGTTTGAGTCGATAGCAAATTTTAAACTATTAAAAAAAAAAAAAAAAAATGCAAACAACGGAGTTTGCCTTAAATGCACATTCAGTGTCTAATAATTTATTTACCCAAAAAGTTCCCCAACTGAGAATGTACCCATTCTCGCGCTTTTAGCATGATTTCAATTTGTGACCGAAGAGGGTGTGATGTCACTCAAAGAAAAGTAAAAATCCAGGACTTGCTCTACAAGAAAGCTTAACCAACTAGTCATATTATATTTAACAATTATTCACCGAAGTGGAGGTGAATAGTGGTGGATATGTACCGAGCCGGGAAGCGGCCACGTAAATATCCATCACTTTCACCGACACTGAGATGAATAATTGTTTTAGTATATACACATAAGCTGAATAACTAGCGGACCAAAACATTACTTTATGTCTGATAATATACCGTCAAGTGGTCGGAAAACTTAAAATCTCACGCGCCGGCTGCTCGGAGGTGAATAGTACTTTGCTAATCACCTCCGAGTTAACCAATCACAGCGCGCGGAAAGCACTATTCACTTGTGTGGTATATACTAAAACGTTATACACCATAAATGGTAAAGTTTGAATATGATTAACTATGGCGTAACCAAAGGAAAATTTCTTTGGCAAAAATTGTAGCAAATACTAGAATAGGCCATGATCGAGCTGCTTTTCGAAGGGTTTCTATCAATGGTAATCCACATCTAAGTAAGAAATGTAATTCAACGAATGTGGCTTTTGGACACCTGCAGAACTTAAAATATTACCAAACGTTTAACGACAATAGTATTACTTATGATGGAAGAAGACGGAATGAAATTACAAAACATCTAAATTACTTAATGCTGGATTTTCACTGGATTTCTGGATTTTTTGTTCGAAATGAAATACTGAATATGCCACAAGAAATTTAATTATACATGTCATTACTAGTTCTTACGGCCTGACTTCAAAAGTAGGGGTGATACATATATAGGGGTGACACAATTACTCGTAGCCCAGTAGTTTCCATTGTGGCCCAGAAATAACGACAGAGACAAATAATGCAAATAAACTCAATATGATAAGAACCCCAACTGGCCGGAGGCTAACCAGTTGGCTATTTATAAGGATGACCGAGGACCTGAACCAGGGACTACCCAGAACAAGACCAGCTAGCGGCCAGAGTGAGATTTGAACACTGGGCAACCGCACTAAAATCCATCACCCTAACCGCTCGGCCATCCTGCCCCCCAAAGATCTGAATGAAGGTTAAAGGTCACAATAGCTGACCAAAGCTGCGGTGAAACTAAAGACGTTTGACGTACTTTGACAAAATTAACTCAAACGTATGCTGAAATTTTTATTCTGGGATTACTTAACAATTACATTCCAAGACATGTTCTGCTTAAGGAACCGCTAAAACGTAAATTAGCAAAGCACTGAAACACGCTCAGAAAAATGAAAAATATGCACAATATCTCATGGCGATCAAGGTATAACAACTATTTTATGCACACGTAAGGAGAATAAAAACTACTCTGTGATAAAGAGGAGGACGAAAACACAAGAAATAAGAAAACAAGATAATATTTCGGAAACTCTTCATTATTCTAATTATTCTAACCCTAAATTTAGTTCCACATTAAATGAGACTCGGAAAGAAAAGGTGTCATGTGCATTCGCAGTTGTAACGGTGCTAAAGGAACACCGAAGAAAGTGTTCGAGACACCGAGCACTTGTACGAAGACATACCAAGGAAGAATGTTTCAGCTTCCATCTCTTCCCGACCCCCCCCCCCCCCCGCCCTTCCCGCCTCAAATAGTAAACCACCCATAAAACACTATACACCATAAAGCAAATGCGGTGGGTTGTGGGATATCTGCCAAAAAGGTCTTGGCCAACCTGTCCCGACTAGGTCATCACCACCTCTTGGAAAATAATATTATTTCTCCTCCCGGAGTAAATGATTTTATGGGGTTTCTTAATTACATTTCCCCTTTGAGGGTGTAGGTAAACATACGACATGTTAGGATATCGGAGGGGGGGGGGGGGGGGGGGGGGGGGGGGGTTGTTGTAAGGAGAAGAGGTCAGGTTACCATCCCATTTTCCCTCAGCTATTGTAACAAGCCGGGAATCGTGGGTCTAGTTGAATAGAATTATAGTTCGATAGGTGGTTTTTGTTAAAACAAACGGCCGACAAATGGCAAAGGGCTGTCTAAGTTTGTTCTTCCCAGAAAACCAAGCGCAGCTGCTGCAGTGCATAAATTAGTACTTAAATCGTATATGGGGATAACATAGTAAGTGTGATTAATAACATATAAGTGTGAATGATATATGACATGAATCATATATGAACTGCGAAAGTGAAATCAAATGAAGAATGATCCTCGCAGTTGTGAACGCAATTTATGCAATTGCGAAAAGAAGCCTGAAAAAAATTCAGGACTTCAACGGGGTTTGAACCCGTGACCTCGCGATTACCGGTGCGATGCTCTAACCAACTGAGCTATGAAGCCACTGACGTTGGGAGCAGGTCAATTGTGCGTTCATATGTTCCCGTGAAAGAAATGAGTGTGAATGATATATGACATGAATCATATATGAACTGCGGAAATGAAATCAAATGAAGAATGATCCTCGCAGTTGTGAACGCAATTTATGCAATTGCGAAAAATTCATTCACACTCATTTCAGATACAGAGTTTCCAATACGTTTTATATGTAATATGCACTAATAATTATAATTTATCAAAGAGTAGATTTTTCTCCATTTATTAATTGCGCATCAGTAGCTGCTATACCCTGATCACCATAAAATATCGATCGTGGATGATTTTTCAGCAGTCTGCTAATTTAAGTATCAGCAGTTCCTTGAGGATGAAATCTTGATTTGATACACAACCAACAGAACATGTCCTGGAATTACCCCCAAAATTGGGATTTTGGGGTGGTAAAGTCTAAACAACGAAGCATTTGGCTATCACATTGGCTCCTTTCAACCACAGTCCAGGATTTGTGAAAGTTGCAGGTTTCCAAAGCATGCGTCTCTGAGGTCGCATAAATTACAGAGCCAGAATTGAAAACGTGTGATACTTAATACCTAAAATTATCTTGAAGCATTTGAGTCAAGGCTGTACTTTATACCCGAATTGTAACATAAAAATACCGTATACCTGAATTGAAATGGCCTTACATGTAGATACCGTATACCCAAAACCCCTGGCTGGGCCTGAAAAGTGCGTCAAAGGTCTTTAGTTTCACCACAGCCGTGATCAGCCAATTCGACCTTTGACCTTCCTTCAGGTCTCTGATACTTCTCCAGCGTCTGAGCTACTGCGAATGCACGATGCTAACTGAACGCAGGAATTCTAACCTGCTTAGGTTGTTGTATCTTGAGAAGGTGTGACGAACTTCGCATTAATAAATGAATACAACGTAAATGAACGTAGATATTGAAAAGTATGTTGACGAATGTTCTCAGAAGATCGATGAAATTTTGTAGTCAGGTCGCAGGGATTAACAGGACTTAGCGTGACCTACATTATCAGGAAACTGTTTTGATAAGCCAAAAATCTTAGTTATAAATAAAGCTGTGCAGATCTTTTTTGCTTTGAATTCTTACTTTTGCAGAACGTTACGGTGGTTGTTAAAACACAATCCTGAAATGAAGCTGTGATAGCAAGTTACTGCTGTAGCGTTGAAATAACGAACTGTTCATGCTGCCACACTGGCCGGCATTGACCATGCATTCAGGTCACTCAGTGCTTGGGGGCAATTTTTGAAACTATAAACAGATACTAGGATAATAACTCTGCAGTGTATTTTTGTTTTTTTTTTTCCAACCAGGAGACGAAAACTTTTTTTGTGTTGTTCGCCGTTTTTGTCGTCACAGCATCAGCAGCGACTGTTTGCAAGTGTAGTCCAGAAGAAAAGGTAATGCGAGCTCAAAAGTTTCAATTTTCACAGAAAATCCAAAACATTTAAGGCAATTCCAGTTAAGTGTAATTGTTCAACAAGCTTCGTAGAGACTGCTACGAGATTGCTGACCAGTACTGATTTGTTGTATAACCGTATTTTAAAAGACGAGAACGAAGGAAAAACTTAAATAACAGCGTCAAACTTCCAATCGGTTGTATATTGGTTACAAACCTTTCTATGCCAGAAGTTAGTCTTGTGAATATGTTGTATGAATTTTCCTCAGTTGTCAAATTGTTCCCATTTCCTATATTTTAATATAATTCAGGGAAAAAACGCTGTTTGCCTCTGTAACCTGTGAATAACTAGTATCTTACGATGATTTGCAACGTCTCTTTCGACGAGAAATTAGACGAAATTAGACGAAATTCCAAGCGCAAACAGAAATGTGGAAGTCAAGTTACGCTTAGAACTAACCAGGACCAGAGTACTAAAACAAAACATGCGCATTAATGTTTCGCTTTTATTCTGCAGGATTATGTGTCGAAGTACACGGTTAAAGTTGACGAGGGAGGCAACCAGTACGAAGAAAAAATTGAAGTCGACACTACGGAGAAAACAGAGACCTTTCATATTCCAAGCACGGATCCTCATCCGCTGGAGAAGTTGATGCAATTTACGACTTCGAGCAGGTAAAATTTACAAAGGAAGAGGGGTATTGCTGAATTAGTGAAAGTAGAGCTCCTTTCCTTTCTCTTTCTTTCCTTTTGTCCTTCCTTCCTTCCTTCCTTCCTTCCTTCCGTCCTTCCTTCCTTCCTTCCGCCCTTCCCTCCTTCCCACCTTCAATTAAGCATACATGCACGCACACATGTACGCTTTTATCCGTCAGTCTGTCCGTCCGTCCGTCCATCCATCCATCCATCCATCCATCCATCCACCCACCCACCCACCCACCCATCCATCCATCCATCCATCCATCATTCATTCATTCTTTCATTAATTTAATATTTCACTCATTCATTCCTCCATTTATTCATTCGCCCTTTCGATCATTCATTAATACTTTGGCCCCAATACGTTTGGCGAGTCTTCTGTCTGTTCCTCTTCGCCTTAGCTCTCTTTCCTTAAACCGTTTATTTAGAAGCTCTCTTCCCTCTATTCACTAACCTAATCCTCATAACTAAACGCAAACTATAAATGTAAACCTACATATTTTTTTCACGAAACTCACCTTCCTTATATTTCTATTTCAAAGACCCTTTTGAACATATAGCATTACTAATTCCTTCAGAGAAAGTAAATAGACAGGATAAAGACTTGTTTTACCCATCTACTCATTCAGTTGGTGAGTCTTTCACTCTAGTACTTTACAACTTTAAAAGTCACAGTCTGTAATGTTTGTTTTATCCTGTTTATTACTCATGTAGAACGTGGCAATGCACCGAATATCTTCACTGAAGGCCTGTTTTCTGAGTGACTCCACTGAAGATCTACCAAAGCCTGACGAACTTGTGAAACTACTTGACCAGGTGAGAGCAGTTCTTTCACTTCTCAGTATTTTATTAAATGCACCAACACCCCTACCCCCACCCCCACATACTATGTGAATGGACAAAAGTTTCCGATAAATACTGATTATAAGATGATGATGACGGCGTTGACGTTGACGATGATGAAAGATGGCGATGGCGATGGCGATGGCGATGGCGATGGCGATGGCGATGGCGATGGCGATGGCGATGGCGATGGCGATGGCGATGGCGATGGCGATGATTAGAATAAACAAAGGGGAGAAATTTGAAATTAGAATGTTGGAAGGAAACGATAATCCCTGAAATATTCCTGGGAACTTTTGTTTGTTGGTAAATGATTTCACATCTCTAAAATTATACAAGAAAATACAACATGAATGCATGCACTATAAGCAGGAGCCCATCAATCACAAGTTCATGCACGTGCCACAATGATCTACACGTACAGAGCCTTTGTTTTCGCTCATTAAAACTATTGTTTTATGACGCTCTCGTTGCCGTCGCCGTCCTTGTTGTCCTTTTTCGCGGGAAAAGATAGTCTAAAAATAGGTCGGTCTTTAAAAATGCCGTGACATAGGCTTAGTATGGGAGTCGTACGCTCCTGGTAATGGGCTCCTGCTATAAGATAAACCCTTCCCCATAGTCCGTGTTATCTAAATTTATCGTTTTCCTTCGATATTGTTGTTTTTTTTTTCGTACCTGTTGTCTCAACACTATAGGCTGTTATAAGAAATGTCATATATAATAGAGCCAATTTTTTTCCCCGAAATACTGGCAGAGTGATTGGCTAACGGAATTTGTCGTTTCACTATTTCAAAAGGAGAATTCCCAAGGTCCTTCGCAGGCAAAGCGTTCCAGTGAGTATGACTATGAAGTTGTTGGTACTGTGAATGATCGCTCGGTTCTGAGTGACAAGATGGTTGTCCTGTGTGCTAAGATGCCCATTTATCGCATCAAGCAAAAAAGCCCCAGTTTGGATGTGGACAAGCGTCAGTTGGCTTGTTCTTGAATGGTAATATTCAAAACAAAGCGTTTGAGACAAAGTTGTTATGCTGTTTTCTTAGGGGCAATAACAACCCATGACATGTGACATAAACTCAATTAGTATTGAAAACCGACATCTGCTCGAAAATTCTGAGAATAAAATGCCGTTCCTAAAAAATCCAAACAGATCGGTGTGTGCTTGCGAAAAAAAGAAATAAACTTTAAAGAGGCCATACAGCGTCCTAAAAAAAGAAATAATTAAATTTTGAATTATCTGTTTTACACCAACAAATGGCGCTTAATTCCAAAATTACTCAACAACATGGAAATAAGATTTAAGTGTTAAAAAAAATGGTATCATTATCGCAGCCATTTTAGATTTCATGACGTCAATTAGCTTCAATTGTTTGCAGATATTTTTAGGAAACAAATAAAGCCGAAAAGTTTTGTTTTAAACAACTGAGTAATCAAATGATGTCATTAAATCCAAACTGCAAATAACAGTAATATGATGATGATGATGATGATGATGATGATGATGACGATGATGATGAATAAAAAATAATCGACAATAATGTCTGCTTTTTTTTCTACATTTACATGTTACTTCCACATCTGAAAGTTAAATTTTGAATCTAGTTATTATTCCCAAAATTTAGCTTTATATATCCTTGCGACTTGACCAATCAGCTGACTGTATATCTTATAATTTCTCCCCAGGTGTGAAACGACGCGGTTGCATTGTAGTTTGCTTCAGGAAGTGCTGGTCTTGGGGTTGTGGAAGAGTTTGTGTGCGATATTGCAAATGACTTGAAAGCCTTAGAAATTAGCTTTATAAAAATATATGGCTGGTTTTCAAAAGCGACAACAGCATAGCTAAAAGCACGAGCCAGTAAAACCGATGGCAAAAAAAAAGCAAAATTTCATCAATATTTTTTCAAAAAATGTTTGCTTAAACGCAACACGCAAAAGACATAGAAGGCTCCTATAAATGGTAATTCAAATCTAAGTGAGAAATGTTATTCAACAAAAGTGGCTTTGGACACATGCAGAACATTTTATAACCACCAGGTCTGGAAACTTTTATTACAAATAGTTTTATTTTTAGCGGAAACAACGGAGTAAAAGTCAATTTAAAGACACGGAATGCAAAACATCTACATTACTTTATGTCGGATTTCAGAGTCAAGGAATTTTTCAATATTAATCTAGTAAATTTCTCTTGGTCGCACATGAAATACTGAACATGCCACTGCAAATTATATTATACTTTTATTATTGGATTACCATAGAAGCGCTTTCATAGTAAAGAAATGATTATAAATACAATTGTTTTCCTCATTTCTGGTCGTAATATTTTTAGGAATTGTATTTTTTTCAAGCCAGTGATTGTAATAAAGTCATGCCTTGCTTTAAGAGTCGTTTGGAGTGCATAAGGTGGTTTCCTTTATTTGTTTGTCTTTTTTTGCGGGGGGGGGGGGGGGGGCGAAGGGGGTGGGGTGGGGTGAATAAACCCTTCAGGCGGCTGGTGTTTCTGTTGCTTTTAATGACTTATGTTCAAGGATGATCGACTGTAAATCACTGATAAGTGGTCACATATGCCAACAAGATGAAAGATGAATTTTTTTTAAACCATTATAATAGTTCTTAAAACGCCTCTAACAAAAAGTAGCTTGTAGAAGTGACAATCGCGATATGACTGGCAGTAAATCAAGTTAAGTGACGTCCTTGATTTTAGTGTTGAACAGCTATTGACGGCTTCCTGACCACAGTAGCCTGAGCCTTGTGTTATGACGGACATGATGTTTTTTTACCAACTTGTTATACGACAGTCACATTGATCCCCATACAAAGCAATAAGTGGCAGAGGTGTTAAATGTTTTGGATGAAATCTCATGACAATGTTCTAGAATGCTGACCTTGTCTTCATAAGAGGGTACCTCTTAAGCAATAGTTTTAAGGAACACATGAGGTGGGTATCCGCCATCTTTCGTGTTCGTATATCCAGTCCTCTTTGATGGGTCTTTACATTCAAAACAACTTCGGGTTCCCTCCCACCACTCAACCCCAAGACATCCTGCTTTGCACTTCTCTTTACATTCTTCGGATGTAGTTTTATCAATTCCAAGCTTGACTCGACCTTTACTTGTGCACCACTCGGGCGTGAAATGTAACCACGCGCTGATAGCTGCTGAGAAGATGAAAGGCAATTGAGTGTCAGTAAGATCTGGCGAATTCGATGGTGTTGTTAAGCTACAGATTATTGAGGTTTTGTTAAGTGAATTATAGTACCTATTCATCAACTCAAACAAGTCTCTTTCATATAAACCTACAACCAACCAGTGACTCAAACTCTATCCCGGTGTAAGAGCCAGTTAAAATCACGAAATTATTGAGCTAAGGAAACAATAAAAAAAAGCAAAACATTCGAAACAAAAGCGTACTTTAAAACAATATCTCAAAAATATCTAAAATTAACCTTGTCAAGGTTAAAAACAACAACAACAAAACAAACAAATATACAAACAGAAAAAAATTATGTTAAAAAATGAAGCTAATTATGAACTCCAAATATCTGGTTCCCCAGATTTTTTGATATAATAAGGGCACCTAAATTAAAGACAAAATGGTAAATAAACGAAAATTGTGAATGAATGAACGAAGGAACAAACAATTGTGGATTTAACTAAAGCGTTCATTGTCTTTGCTCATCATTATTGCGAACGCAATGCATGATGCAATGTTCCGCCACATCATAAACCCACTGCTCGCTTAAGAACGTTCGCGTATCCTAGCATGACATCTATTTAACAATTAGATTATTCGCTCTCGATTTCTATCGCGTGATAGCTGATGATTGCCCAGCCCGAATCAGCTATCACGCATAGAAATCGAATGCGAATAATCTAATTGTTTTAGTATAAATCTACTAGTCGTTCAAAACTGAACAAGTAAATTATCAAAATTCTCCTCACAGACACTTCGTAATCGCGAAGAAGCGGGCGCCATTTTGTTGACAGCCGCTACTCACTATCTATCACAGAATAGATAGCGAGTAGCGTAGCCAATCAGAGAGCGGCATTCGTGATAGAACGCTAATAGATTTATTCTAATTTTAGTGGCAAAAAAAAAAAAAAAACTGTCTACAAATATGACGCGCATCAGATCCGATGGGATCCGTCAAAGCCTTAATTGGATAAATAAAGAGGTTCTAGGTCGTTCTTTAGTAGTGACAAGGCGCTACAAATTTAAATTATAACTAAAAGCATCCACTAACCAGCAAAAGCTTTGCAGACCAACGGTGAACGCGAAATGTTTAATATCGTGGAAACAACGTGATGATAATAAATTTTTGTTTGCATACCCCGGACCGAATAAGAGAAAAGAGCGTTGCTCAGTGTAATGACGATAATATGTGAAATGAGCTTCCAGGCCTCTCTGAGAAGGCGGTAAATGTTTTGCCTTTTAAACGAGAGCTTTCATCTCTTGAACCCCAACCTGTTTTGTAATTTTGACTTCACAAGAAGATAGTCAGTTCATACTAAGTATACTCAATGATCGGCTTCCATGTAAAGCATTTCCTACTGCAACTGACTGGGACACCGAGGACAAATAAAGTGTCACTTTCTCACTCTCAAGTTGTAATTCAGTGGCAGTGTGAATTAGCCGTGCGCTCTCAGCCAACGAGATTTTTAAAACGATAATACTTACACGGAGGCCTTTCCGTGGCTTGTGATGAGCGGCCAATTTCTACCTGAAAGGAAGAAAGAAATCAACGTTGGCATCAACTCTGCATTTACTTCCGCATGTTCTTCTGAGGTTTGATTTTGTACCTATTTGATATGATTCAACTGGCTCTTTAAGAAACAAAAAAGAAAAGAAACAAAAACAGGCACGACTGTTAATTCGAACCGATGCGCTGTCCAAAATAACTGACTATTTAATGAAAATACGCAAAAACATAAACTGATAGATAATTTGATTTTTCTACTAAAAATAACAAAGCTTTACTGAATGAAAATCCGCGTAATGCAAATAAACTGTGACAGAATTTTGATTTTGCCTAGAAAAAGAATGATAAAAAAGAGATTAACTTGCAGGTGCACAAATAAAGCAAGTCTTCGTTTGACATTTCCAGACCAGCGTGAAATATCTCTTACAGCTTGTTTAAGCGTTTGCTCTAACTAATGTAGAGACATTTTAGAAAAAAAGAAAAGTAAATGGGAAACATTACTTTAGTCACAATGGCTTGAATAAAGTTTTGTCATCAACTGTCAGATGTAACTCTTGAATTTCCTTCACTCTTGATGTTGATATTTTTTTTGCAAAAACGCTGCTGATATTTGTTTTGCAAAAACGCGAGCTAGCACTAAACACTCCAGCAACAATATCACAGGCGAATTCAAAACAGAATAATATGTGGTCGGTATATCAGTCCTAATTGCTGGAGCGCTAGTGTGTGATTTGAAGCTTGATTGGTTTAATGTGTATACAACAGCCTCGTATAAGCCTCTGAATTAATAATAATCTTTTTTTATTTTATTTATATTAGGACCAGATTTGAGTAGGAGATTCGTTCGACTGCGACTTCAACTCAAACCAACCCCTCACTCTTCCTAGTGTCACAAATATATCTACTCATTGTCATTCTCGTAGTTGTATTCACATCTTAAGGTCCCTAATTCTCTGAAAACGAAAATATTTCGGAGACAATACAGACATTTGGCTTTACTGGAGTCAGTGCTATCGTAGTACGCATGCATGTACTAATATATATATTTAGCCAAGCCTAAAAGCGGAGCTCCAAAAGCATTCTTTTTCTACTGGCATTTACATATAGTCTGCTTGTCATATCACCCATCTGACCTCACTCAAGCTACAGACCCAATGCTGTAGAAAATAGTATGGAAAGGTGATCTGAGCCAGTGGCACAGTGGATTTGGACCCCACGTGGATTTGCACCCTCCAGTCCAGATCTGCTTGTGGATCAGATTTGGACCCCCTAGTCCAGAACTGCTAGCAGATATGAATCCCCTTTTACGAATTTGGACCCCCACCCCTCCTAAAAACAAGCGTTCTATTGAGTAAGGTAATAAAAATTCCTTTCCAAACTGAGTTTGGAGATGTTAAAAAAGCAAAATAAAAATATTGAGGTAGGTTTTTTTAAAATAATCTCTAATACCTTGTGTAAAAAAGAACCTGCAAAGCTAGTTTTCATCTATAAATTTTTAAAACAAAACATTTCTTAACATCTTAGAGCAATACCTAAGGACAGGTCTGTTTCCCCGTTCAACTGTAGGCAACTTAGTTACATACTTAGCTACTTAGGTATGGTTTAGAGCCACTAGAAATTGGTGGAGAAGCCTGGTGATTGCTCCTTGGAATCAGTATCACATCAGATATATAGTGATTCAGATCATCACTTCATAATGAATGCAATTTCAATTATCCACAGTCTCCCATGAGACAGTCAGAAATCGGAAATTGTGTATCCTCTGGATATATGTATGCCTCACAAAAATTATGAAAGAAAGATACATGGAAATCAATAAAAATATTTAGATGCCATGAATTAAGACCAAGATATTTATTTTGATCAATTACTTCTTGACCTTACTATCACAAAAAAAAACTGCTTGCTAACATTAAGCTCATCACTCAATGCACCTACAGTGTTTTCAAAAAGAAATCCAGCTGCTCTTCTGGCCAGTTAAGTGCAAGACCAAACAACTTGATAATAATATATTGGGCATTTGGTTGATACCACTATCAAGGTGATTCATCAAAGCAAAAGTGCTGGAAATCCGTTAGCCATCTTAACTTGATCTTAACATACTTCATCAAACATCAGAGATCCCATTAAACATTAATGCCAAATGTCATCCAAACATCCCACAAGATTGGTGTAACCAGCTACTAATAAAATTAATTGAAAGACTGTATGCAGGAGGAGGAAGTCCAAGGGATGTGTACATTGATGAGAAAGAGCTTACTTTAAGTTTAATTTTAAGTTTTAAGTTTAATAATACTTTGTCATGTGAATACAACTAAGTTGATACAAAACAAAAAAGTGCATGACTGGAGAATAATTGGGAGAAACTAAATTCCCATACAAAGAATATTATCTAATATTACACATTCTAAAAACTAAGAGGTGAAATTTAAACGTGGCCCAAAGCTAACCTAATCAAATTAAATCAAATACTTGTCTCTTACAAGTCACCCCTGATTTGAGATTGAGACTAAAAATCATGAAGTAATCCAAAGCAAACCTAATTAAATTACATACTTCTCACTCACAAGCTACATCTGATTTAAAATTGACACTAATAATGTAATAGATAGGACTTAAAACTGCTTAAAGAAGGTGCATGCATGATGTTCGATGGAACACCATTCCAGTCTGTTATGTAGCGATTAAAAAAAGTAAAGCTGAAGGCCATATATATATTTAGCCATGCCAAGCCTAGAATCGGAGCTGCACACTCTCACCGAGCAACTTCGCAAGAGTTTATTTGGGCCAGTTTATTTGTGTCCAAAACAATTGAGCAGCAGCAGGGAAAACGAAGAGTTTTCGATAGTAAACGTTTGCAAAAAAGAAAAAAAAAAAAGACGGACATTCTTGAGTCTAACTACTTTGAGATGAAAGCGTAAAGGGATTCAAAGCGGATCAAAAACAAAACAAAACAAAACAAAAACACTGCAAGCAAACAAAGTACGATGCCGGCGAGTGTTTGCTCGAAGAAGGAGAAGGTGGAGAAATTAAACAAGACTAGCTAGTAATTAAAATAGCTTGTAATGATAAAGCTAGGAAAATCGGTATTTATTTTGACATAAATGCCCCTAGAAAAAAAAAATAAAGGGTACAAACTCTTCGTTTACAGCAGTCAACAGGAATTGACCGCGGTTCAGAAACAATATAACAACAAACATAAGACTTATTACAAGAAAAAAAAGCACAATATGAATAATATTTCTTCGAAGATTCTTGGAGAAGGTGCAGAAATTGGACAGGTAACAAAACTATCTTGTATTAAGCTAGAAAATTTCCTTAGCAGATTTGACATAAATGTCCGTAGAAAAGACAAAAAAGAGGTCCGTACCTGATCGTTTAGAGCAGTCAACAGGAATCACTGAGACAGCAATCACTCGGAATGCGACAGAGCTGAATAATAGAGCCATTTCCCACAAAATCTTTCCTTGGCTTACACAAAACACTTAAGTGCTTTGATGGTTTTACTGTTACTTCCCACGTCTTCCGAAGAACCTTCTTCAATTAATGATTCTCAGTGGCAAAACATCATCCAGATAACGAAGAAAGCGCTTGCCAAACCAAACGAGCATTTCTCTCGCAGACCCGTCCACTTTAAAATTTATCAAAACCAGCCAGCCAGTCAACCCATTTCGCTGTTTTTAACATCCAAACGCTGATTCTTACCGGTTCAAACAAACGACATGTTTAAAGACGGCGAAACTTAATTGTTGTTTACAGGCTGCTTTCGACGAAGATCTCTTAAAGACTTGACGAAGTGAAGCACGCTGGGTTTTGACTGTTTTCAGTGGCAGCATTTTGACAACCTAATGTCAGATTTTGAGAAGTGCACATGCAGATGCATTTGATCGGATTTTTATTTTTACTCGAGCTCGAGTCTCCCCCTTTAATGCTTAATTTTACGAGGACTCATTGCGATTACGTGTTGATAAGATAAGGGCAAAAGTTTCTTAACGCTACTGTGAGGAACCAAGGTCGAAAAACAGTCAGCCAAGCCGAGTAAAAACACTCGTTCGCTTGCAAAGAAAACAACGTAACAAAACAAACAAACAATTCAACTACTTCTTTGCGTCCAAAACGAGTACAGATGATTGTTATTTATATCCATTCGAGAGAAAAATACAAGTTTCATTCCTGAACAAAAGTAACAACGATTAAACCAAATGTTAAG
>JAEMWC010000769.1:185000-252500 GCA_016490735.1 Pachyseris speciosa | reverse complement strand
ACTCAGCAAAGAAAAGAGAAGCAATATTCAAACACAACAGACTGTGTACATTTCTCCAGAGTTTTCCATGTGAGCGAAACCTGGAAAGAGTGAGGATTAAATGCCAGGCCATAATAATTTCGAAACTCACGGAACTGCCAAGGGTACAAAAATGACTGGTGCTTTTGCCGACATCATGGCAAAAATTGAAACAAAACCTTTTCGCCAAAGCAATATCAAGCCAAGAGAATGGAGACTTTACATTGATGACGTTTCTCCTTTTGGGATCATGAAAAACAAGACATTTGTCTGTTTATTGAACAAGCTAACAAATTTCAGTTGAAATCTCAGAGAACGAAATAATCTTCCCTGACACAGTGGTTTACAAAGGAGATAGATTTGACAATGAATCTATCCTGGACATCAAGACCCACTATAAGCCGACGTCAATACACACACTTCACGTCGTGTCACCAGCCAGGTGTCATGGTTTTATTAAAAGGTGAAACAATGAGATTTCTAAGAACGGACTCTTCATAAACAGTATTTGACTACTGCCTTTCTAACTTCAAATCGCGCCTAACAGCACTTGGCTATCCAAACAATTCCTATAGAGAGATCAATAACAGGAGCGAACTTCGCCAATAGAAAGTCGGTACTCCGACAAGGCAAAAAAACTCACCTTAAACAAGCATTAGGGAAAAACTGGGGCTTAATGCAAAGGCAGCCGTTGCCGAAAACTATTTACACAAATTCTCCGATTATATCATATAAGAGAAGTAAATCCTTCAAGGATCTGCTCGTAAGAGCGAAAATTTAAATATAGGCTTAAGAGCGTCGCAACTGCAAACCCTCCAAGACACTCAATTTTCTTCCCTCGTTCTTCGCTAGCGGTTGTTTCGCTCGCCCCAAATATTTGAGAGCCTAGAACAGGCTACCGCAAACCACGAGGGTAATCTTTTAAGAGAATCAAATTCAGACACCAAAGATGTTTATGAAATTCCTTTTAAAATAAACATTGAAAATAAGCTAATATATAAAGATAAAAAAACTTCACCTCATTGTGAGGAATGCACCTTAAATAGTAAAACTACCTTCCATAAGTTTTATGAGTGTCCTGCCGTTTATCTTTTCTGGAAGGATGTCTTAAAATGGTAGAATTTTAAGCGTTCTGAAAACGTAACTCTCAGTGCTACTGAAATTTTGAACGGTTACAATCCAGAATCCACCAGCTTTCACTCTCTTAATCATTACATTCTAATTGCCCGATATCAGATCTACTTAGCCAGAAACAAGTCCTAGATAATACCTGCTGAGTACCTTACCACTGCAACCGCGTACATATTGATCGCGTCTATTTTATTCCGGGCGTATAGGTGGGACTTGAGTGCCTGACGGCAACGGGCTAGGTAATCCTTCCTGATTTCCCCCTTCATCTTGTTGTTTTTGATGTTATCTGCCTTTAAAACACCAAGGTACTTGTATGCACCGTCTTCCTCTAGTAACTTGAGGTCCCACCCGATGGTAATTCGATACCTGAGGACTCCACTCTCCCGCCCCGCTTAATTGACAAGGCAGCACACTTATCAATGCCGAAATCCATCTTATCCAACCTCGAACAGTATGGATAAGGCTTTCAATTTTTGATGACAGGAGAGGCGAAAGAGAGTCGCCCTGGAATATATCGCATTTTATTTTGAAATTTCCAAGATGGTCACTGCCACTCCACAGGTGCGTCCGCCAGGTCTTCGTGGCCTGGTGTATGAAGACTCCCACGTTGTCACTGATTACACTTCCAGCTCCCGCTGTGCGGAACGCAATCGTATGCAAACTTGTAGTCTATCCAGACAAGCTCCAAGTTCTTATCGTTTGACCTGCTGTCAACGAACAAGAGAGTATCAATCAGCAGTTGATCTTTTGTCCCGCCACAGTTTTTTCGGCATCCCCGTTAATTTGTTCAGTTGTTTCTTCCTCTCAAGATGGGTATAGACTTCATCTGCAACTATACCAGTCAGTATCTTCCATAATGTGCACAAGCATGTTATGGGCCTATAGTTGGAAGGGATAAGACCTTTGCCTTGCTCTTTTGAATGAGGACAGTGCGTCCTTCTGTCAGCCATTCGGGTGGTTCGTGATCTAAAGCATGTTGTAGCTGCACTGTTAGTCTGTCATGCAAATGAGACAGCAGCATGTCTGGGCCTGGGGTTCTCCAATTTTTAGTGGACTTAAGTTTCTTAAGTAAAGCCTCTTTTGTGATGGTGAACCTCTCCTGTGTGTGTATGTTTGTTAATTTTTTTTTTGATGGTGATGATGATGATGATGATGTGTGTTACTGCAAAATTACCTCGAAATGGGGATCTGTTGTTCTTAACACTAATTGTAATGTTTGGTTGCCAGAAAATCCCAAGTGGAAAACATGATTAAGCAGTGAGTGCATCAATTAAATCCTAGTCAATTTCAGACCCCTCATAATACATGCAAGGAGAAATGAAACTTTGCAAGATCCTTCGCCGAGACTAAAAATGTTTTCATTGTGAGCACAACATAACAAACTATGATGAGGTTTACCTTGCAGCTTGCACATTGCGTCGTTTGAATAGGAGCCATACCGATAGCGGCAGAAACTGACGGGTACTCATGAACCGTGTTTGCACTCTGAACTAGTATTTTCATTTCCCGTACAACTGAAGTCGTTCAGCCAATGTAATGCTGACGTATGAGCCGGACTATGTGTAAAGCCATCAGTCAGTGTACTTACTTGTCAGTGTTTATTGTTATTGTTATTTCTTTTTTAATAACTTAATGCCCTTGGAGAAATAGTCACAAGCATTTTACGTAAATAATCTCCAAATTGCAATTGTTTGTAAGTCAAGTTGAAAGTTGAAAACAGTTCCTTTTATTGCCTGTCTGTTGATAGACTCATTGCCACTTATCGCTTACTCGGCACTCGTTACTGGGCAAATGTACCATATACCAAGTGCACGAGCTTTCACGGGTGACATCACAAAGCATACAACAATGGAGAAACAATACAAAAAAAAAACGATACAATAAACCAAACACAATGGAAGAAAACAATACATTAACAATCGACTTGGTAAATGGTGCATCAACCCGTTACTGAGCGGTCGACGAATGTATTTGCTTCCGTTTTCGTTAGAAAAATAATGACCTTTAAAATTCAGTACGAGTACAAGATTGAGTACCAAAGTACGACTTTCCAAATGTAATTTTTGCGTGGTTTAGGTAACACCCTAGACAACGTACAAGTACATTTGCAATCTTGTTCATGCAATCTTCTTGTCTACAAAGTTTGATAAAAAGTACAATCAGAAAATCGCCAACAGAATTCAGCCACTAAGTTCGCCTTTGACTTCATGTTTTCAATATTTCGCTATGATAAACTACACGGCTGTCATACAACGCCTCGTTCAAAAACACATGAGAGGGTGGTTTAAAATGTGGGCTGTGAGGCCTTATGTATTTTTCGGTGTTTCAAGGCCAGTAGCGTAGATCTTCTTACTTCTGTTTTATCCAAGAAAACATTTCATTTCAGACTACCACTCCTATTTAGAATACTTCCGTGTCCGGCTGCCGAAACGATCCCCAATTCTCTCGCTACAACGCGCGGGAGATTTATAGTTTTACCGACCAATACTACTTTACAGTACTACTTGTTTTCAAAGATTTGTAGCAGTACGAAGTAATATTAACTCTTGACAAACGACACGATACCGTTTAAAAATCTGATGATGGGTGGTGTTTCTTCCAAAAACATGTTTTTTGTGTGTGGTTTCTCAAGGGTTTTTTCACATCATGTTATATTCAACTTATTCATATACCCTGTAATTTAAACTGCACAAATTTTCTTCAAAGCTGTATGAAAAACCAGTTTTGCCCTTGTTTGTTTCTTCGATTGTCTGTTCTTCGACGTTTGTTTTGGTGCAGAAGCTTTACCAATTCACTCATTCACTTCTGAATCTTGTCTAAGAGGCCCCTATTTCAGGCATTTTGTGGAGACAGGATAACACTTTTGCATTCAGAGTCAAAGAGCGATATGAGTCTAATATCAATATTGAGCAACATGTTTATCAAACCATTGGTTTTTATGCGTGAAGAAATAACAACTGATCTCATTTCAATCTTCGCGTTCTTGCTATGATTGAGATAAACAGCCCGACATCAAATCCAGCTCAGTTGATATAGCTGGCTTTGACGGTTCAACTTTACACTGTATCCAGCTAATAGATGATTGCTGATTCAGTTAAAACACCGATGATGAACACGGCTGGGATATTTTTGCTCGGAGGTAAACAAAGATAGCGTTTTAAAGGCTTGTAATTGTCGACATGTTAAGTTGATGTCTGGCTTGTTTAAGTCATTTAACAGTCAAAAAAGCTGTGTACCTCATCCTAAATCCATGGTGGGTTCTTTAAAGCAGTTAAAGGGTACATTCGGGTTTTAGTTGTGTTGAAACTGTCAAGGGACAAGTCAAGCTGTATTTGTTTACGGAGTTCTCGGCATAAAGGAATTTGAGCAAAGACCAAGGCAACTTAAATATAAAGCTATGATACAACGTAACGAGTTTATGGGCAGCACTTGTTCTCAGGGTTGTACCTCTTAGTAGATTTTCTACCCCTTTCTCTATGCTGTTGTCAGATTTGACTGGTAAAGAAAAACTCACCCCTCAGCTTAAAATTGCGGTTTTTTCCCGTGTTTGTTTACTTAAGCTTAAAGCTTTTTCTTGTTTAAAACAGCTCGACACAGTAATGCAATGCGTAATGTAATAAGAATGAGGTGCGATTGCAATACATTACTAGACAATTGAACGTAATTCGGTTGAGTTCTTACTTTTTTCTCAATACTTTTTTATTGATTAGTTTTCATTTTTAATTTCAATCCACGATATTGCTTGAGATCATAGAATATTCCAAGAATGAATAGTTTCACTTGTTTGCTTCCAAAAATACAGCAAGGTATGGAAGTATAACTTCTTACTTCACTTCACTGGTCACGGATGGAGATCATCTGTGTCAAAGACTATTTGGGCTTATAATTGCCTGCAAAACAGTAAAAATGGTCTTAATATTACAAGGCCACAAAAGTGTCATCAAGCTCTTGCCTTGGCCTTATCGTACTTACGTCAAATGAAATATGACGCACTACAGATATATCGTCGAAAGTTTAAAATTAATTTTTCACTTCAACCTACTTGGAAAAATGAGTCCCGATGATTAATTTATTGCCATTTCTGAATCACTGGTTTCCAATATAATTGGCGTTAAAAATTGTAGGCAATTACACAAACACTCTAAAGACTTTAGTTGAGGATAATTAGCAAGGGCACTCCCAGCAACGACGAGCTCTGATCTGTGAAAAAGAGGATATGTATAGGATAATTAATGATGTTTATCATTATTTCAGGTGCGTTGATCCTGCAAACGGCCACTAACATTGAAGGTGAGAGAGAGTGAAATAATATATAGATTTAGCCAAGCCTAAAAGCGGAGCTTCATTATTATTATTTTTTCTATGTATACTGGTATTGAGCAACTTTGCGCCAATATTTTATGTTAAGAGCAGTCAACAGGAATTGACCGTGGTTCAAAAACCCTCGAAACATTAAAACATTGCGAGAAAACAATACACGATGCGAAAGTTTGTTCGAAAACAAATTTAACAATCAACCGATCAAAAATTTCCATCCAACATCGTGTTTGACCGTTTAGCCACCTCTCTCAACATTGCGTTTATTCTTAAATGGCTTTCTATGTTTGATCTAGATCAAACATTTTCATCCATCATTTCGCGTTACGAAGAAATGTTTGATCGTTTAGCCACCCCAACCAACAAAACGTGCACAGCCGGTAAAAAGCAACCAAATGAACCACATAAAGTCAAAATTTCAGCGTTAATACGCAAAAAATCGTTCTATAGACTCAATCTGTCTAGCGTTTGGTTAAGCATTGTTTGTGCGATTTGCCACTCAACGTTATATTAGCCAACCGACGATGTTGGATGAAAATGTTAGCCTGTGAAGCAGTCGATTCCTTGCCAAATGCTGCGCGGGGAGTTCGAGCAAACAAGCTGGCGAACGAGCGTGACACTGCGGTGAGCAAAAAATTGGGGAAGAAGCGGGGAGGGGGTGGGGCGGCGAAGGAATCGCCTGCAGTCAGTCCCACACATTTTACCGAACGCCCAGATAAATGCCGCGCTCCCTTGGGACACCAACTGTCAAATTTGAACCAATCATAATTAACCTCAGGTAAATCTTTTTGACAACCAGCAAAAGCAAATACTGCGTGAATTTTTGCGATGGCGAATTAGTATTTATAGCAACAGCAAATGAGTTTTAGCAATAGTGAATGACTTTTAGCGATAGCGAAGGAGTATCAGCGACAGCGAATGGAAGTCAGTGATAGCAAATGATTTTTTGCAAGCGATAGCGAAGGAGTATTTATTGCGACAGCTAATGTAATTTAAGGCGTTGGCAAAGGACACTGATCATGAAAGGAGTTTTAAGCATCCAGCGATAGCGAAGAAGTGTTTAGTGAGAGCAAATGGAATTTAGCGGTACGAAATGATGGCTTTTAGCGTAAGTGGATGTATGTTAACGACAGAAAAATGGAATTTAGCAAAGCAAGTACCGTTTAGCGACAGCGAATAATGGTGAAATAACCAACAATGAAACTCTTTCTCCAGTGAATTTTCCGCGGACGAGTTAGCAACTGAAATTTTCCCGCTCCTACATCTACAAGGGTAGCTTGTGGCAACGAATTCGCAATCAAGTCCATGTATTTCGCCTCCATTATTTGATTTAAATCAAGCTCTGAAGTGGACAGATCGCGAGAACGCGGGCAGATTCTTTTACCAAAGCCAGCTGGTAAAATTGCAGGCCTCTTACTCCGGTTTCAGACGAATATGTTTGCCGTTTTGCGAAAGATCATTCAACGTTTCCTGAACAGAAAATTAGAAGGATTCCTCAGTTCGTCGTGTTTCTGATGTCGGATTTATGTATGGAACTGTCAAATTTCTTATTTACTTCTTGACTGACAGGCCACTAACCAATCAAAATGCATCATTTGTCCCCGTTCATGGGCCAACGGCGTTTGGTAAAATGTGTGGGATTGGTTGCAGGCGATTCCTTCGCCCCCCACCCCCTCCCCGCTTGTTTCCTTTTTTCTGACCGCAGTGTCACGCTCGTTCGCCCGCTTGCTTGCTCGATCTTCCCGCGCAGCGTTTGGCTAGGAATCGACTGCTTCGCAGGCTATGAAAATGTGTGATCGTTTAGCCGGCGTTTTAATCCTTAATTTTTCAAGCACTCGTTGCGATTACGTGTTAATAAGGTAAGGGCAAAAGTTTCTTAACGCTGTTGAGGCACCGAGGTCGAAAAACAGTCAGCCAAGCGGAGTAAAAATACTCGTTCGCTCTCAAACAAAACAACGTAACAAAAAAAAAAAAAAAAAACCAAACAAACAGTTCAATTACTTCTTTGCGTCCAAAACAAGTACAGATGATTGTTATTTATATCCAGTCGAGAGAAAATTACAAGTTTCATTCCTGAACAAAAGTAGCAACGATTAAATCAAATGTTAAGCTTCAATTTATTTAATTCACCTCACTTTCCTGTGTTGTAGAGCCTTCTACCACTTGAAAATAAGTAAGCTTCAGTAAAGCAAAAACAAGTACCTCAAAAATAGCAAACGGTTTTTCCCAAGAAAGAGCTTCTTCTACAGAGTTTGAGCTACTCGTTCCTCCCATTAATGCCGGTGAACTGTTAAGTGACCTTTCATGGTGAGATGCAAGATGCGTTGAATTATTTTGTTTAAAACCACACAATGGAACCAAGTTTGAAGCTTTTTCCTGAGAAAAATCTCTCGCTCTTCCTTTTACCACTTGAAAATTCACCTTCCGGAGTATCTTTTGACAAGTTCTTGATTTTTAGCCTTTTACGCGAATTAAAAGAGAAACTTCGATCGAAGAAGATGAAGTTGTTTTGCTCAAAATGAAGAAACCAACTGAATGTGAAATTTCGAGCCGCAGTAAGCGCGCGAAAAATTAAGCCTCGTTTTGGTTTCTGTGTCCCACACCTGGCTTGAGCCTGCGATCCAATCGAAAGCCAGTACCTGGTCAGCGGCCATCTTCAAAAACCAGCTGACCTCGATGAGCTCTAAGCTTGAGCTCGCGATCTGGTCACTTGACACTGGTCAGCGGATAACTTGTTTTGACAGGTGTCAATTGGTTATAAGATGGATGCCCAGTGTCAAAGACGTACACTGTAAACTTGCTGGTCAGCTGGGCCAGGTCCAGGTGGAGTATGGCCGCCATGTTGGATTGTTATTATTATTTAACAGTTATTCCATTCGCCCTTGTTGGATATGAGATGCATGGTAAATAGCCAACGACGCGCCGAGTTGGCTATTATCAATCTCGTATCCAACAAGGGCGAATGGAATAATTGTTTTATTAAATTCTCAACTTTCGGTTTTGCTAAATTTTATTTAAGATTAAGAAACGACCGGAAAGTGATGTGACTTCCGGGCGCCAAAACGACATGATCACATGACATGGGCACCGCCGTGCGAACGGTTGAATGAAAAATCAAAAGCGAAGCAAATTACAGCTGAACTGAAATTACAGCAATCCAAGCTACACGGACTGTACGAAAAAAAAAACCTTACTGCAGTGTTCTCAAGTGTTCAAGTTCAAATTCATTGGGGAGTGTAATAATTGTGGACATTTACACTGCAGTTTTAAAAATACTGGGGGAAAGCTTCTTTAATCACCATGTGAGGTTGTACTGGTTGAAAAATTATTTTCCACAAGAACTGCTTTCCCGGAATCTTGATATGGAAATTCGTCTGGGATTGATCGGCACTGCTGCTGGATTTAACTTAAAGTTTGCCTCAGTAAAAGCGGGATCAGAGATAATGGAAAACGGTTTGTTGTGCGGCGGCGAACGAAGGAAACGATCAATGGCGGCTCTTATGGACTTCATCGATGAACTTTTGTAATACGTGCCATCAATCTTCCTCGCAGAGGTGTGAAAACACTTAAGACAAACATTCAGTTCTTCTTTTGACATTTCTTTTATCGGTTTCGAAAATTTGGTGCGACCAGGACTAGGAAGCCATTCTGTAACATTAAGGTAAACGTTCTTGTTGTTACGTAATACTCATGAATGCGTAAAATCTCGACGGTCATATTTGAAATTTTGCAACTTTTAAGGAAAACTTAACTGATATGTACCGTTAAATAATCTCATCCCAAACTTTGTGGCATTTTTTGTTGTTACTGGGACGGCATTGTCCACAATTTCTTGTATTTCGTTTGTAGATAGTTCACCGAATCTGTTTTTATAATCCAATTTTTTTGTCGACGAAACTTGGCTTCCCGTGAAAAATTTTATGCTGAGGCACATTTGCCGCATTCATTTCCATATAAGGTCAAACGCAGGTATAATGGCTGGTAACCGAGATCCAGTGAACCAATGAGAAAGCTAGAATTGGATTATCCGAGGTTGAGAATTTAACAGTATTAGGATATTATTAATTATTGGGCAACTCCGTCGTTGTCGTCGTCGTCTTCGTTCGTACGCGCCCACGAGCAATACCGTTAGCCATGATTACCATGAGAAAAGCAGTCGACGGGATTCTATAGGTATGGTGCTTAAGGGCTTCGAGGGGCCTGTATATCCGATAAGGCAGTCTTTCAGGTAGTTCATGTAGCTTCTCGATCAATTAATCATTCTTGGATAAATTTAATTTCTTTCTCTTTACGAATTATCAACGAATGTTCGAACACATTATATCAGATTATGGTTCAATTAATGAATGGTAATCCTATCACACAGTTAACAAATTGACGTCAGTTTTCTAATGCGCCAATCATATTATTGACCATAAATTGCGTCATAACATTGTCAAAGTGCGTGTTGATCAGCAAGCCGCAGGGGAGTGGATCTAGAGCAAACAAATTTAATTTGTATAATAACAAAACCCCAGAAAGGGCAAATGTCATGTATCAATTTAGCCAAGCCTGAAAGCGGAGATGTACGATTATCTCTATGCTTTTTTTTTCTTTTACTTGAGAATTTACATACGTCTGCATATCGTATAACCCTACGGCCAGCCGACGCAGTTCAGTTGAACTCGGGAAATGAATAATAAACCACTCGCGGGTAAGAAACTCGACACTTAATAACATTATCTGTATAATAATGATAAAGGGACAGGGATGAACACCCTCGAAATTCAATTCAGTTGTCTACCAATCTGGACCTTTCCTTTTCTTTTTCTGTAATAATGGCATAATGACTCGCACTGTGTTATATAACGTGGACAAGAGAAGAAAGGATGACCAATACAGTGTGTGTCGGTGGTTTTAAGCCTTGAGCAACGAAACTGCTAGCCTGCGGGAGAATGCGCAGATCACGGCCAAACAAAAACCCTTGATGCGATGGATGTATTGACTTCAAATGGATTTACTCTTGAAAAAAGGGGTTAATTCTTTGTATCTTTAATGGTTTTCTTTAGCAACAGCTACCCCGGTCAAACCAACTGTTACGCCTGCAATGGACATCCAACCGATGCACTTCGACAACTTTCTTTCTTTTCACAATAACAACTACAACGTGTCTTGGATGTTCAATAGCAGTATGGACACCTTACACTTTATGATACAAGTGAGAGCCATAGGTTGGATTGGATTTGGTTTTGCCATTAGAGCCCCAAACGGTATGGTTGGTTATGATGTGGCTGTCGGTGGAGTGTCGGCTGGAATGGGCTACTTACAGGTAACGGGCTTGGGAGAGTTCCTCTCTTGCTAGAGGTAACACCACAGTAGTAAATTTATTCTACACACACACACACACACACACACACACACCACACACACACACACACACACACACACACACACACACACACACACACACACACACACACACACACACACACACATATATATATATATTATATATATATATATATATATATATATATATTTAACAAATAGAAAAGCCTTAACCGTGCTTTGTTCTGTTATAAGGCACGCAAGGAAGTGACGAGAGCACGAAAGAAGTAGGAAGAAGCACGAGTCGTAGGCGAGTGCTTTTAACTACTTCTTGAGTGCTCTCGTCACTTCCTTGCGTGCCTTATAACAGAACAAAGCACGGTTAAGGATATTTTATTTGTTTTATAATATAGTTTTTCCCATATTTGTAGCTAAATTCGTTTCAATTTGTGAGAAAACTGAGCAAATTTTATTCTCAGCTTGCGCGCGCGGAATGGCGTCAGTGATCGTACATATTGCGTCAACACTGTGTCTCGTTGTAAAGATTATTTTTAACTGGCGGTTAAAACTGTTCAGGTAAAACAAGCATCACTTAGAATTCGCTTCGTCTGTTCTGTTTTATGACTGTGCTATTTTAATCGAGAAGTTTATTTTTTTTAATTGTGAAAAATGCCAGATGTGTAACGATCTTGAAACTGCACGCGCAGACAAATGGCGTCATCCGCGTGCTTTGTACTCTCATAAGGCACGCTCGATTTCAATGAAAAGATGCGCCAGCTATATTATAAATATATATATATATATATATATATATATATATATATATATATATATATATATATATATATATATATATATATATATATATAATAAGAATAAATGTTTGAAAGAAAATTTGCCCTGAGCGGGATTTGAAAATAAAGTAAAATTTCCCGGGATACCACGTCTTCGATCACGTAAATCACATCTTCGATTGCCGTGTTGCCAGCATGGTTGTCCTGATGGTGTAGTGGTCATCACACCCGACTAGTATACGGGGGTACGTGGGTTCAAATCCCGCTCAGGGCAAATTTTCTTTCAAACATTTATTCAATTAAAATATGATTATTTGGGGTGTACAGTTAGGGTTTCCTTCAAATCCAAAAAGTGGATTGAAATCCTCATCTGCTATAAAGTGCTCAATATCAGAGCTAGAGCTATGAATAATTGTCCTCCAAGAGCTAGGTTATTTCAACATTTACTGCAACTCTGAGTTTCATGCTTCTTGCCAAGCAATCATCAGGCAACTGATAGAAATAATGGTTACAATCACAGAAATTTGAAAAACAGAACAACGCAGACATTACATACTAGGCGTGTCGTTACATAATGACATTTTTTAACAGAAATTTCCTAACATGTCTACAACAAGATGTCAGCTCATTTCTTTTGTTTAGACTTGCTATTTTCGGTTTACAAATGATGAAATACTTTTCCCACAAACACAAATTGCGTCTTTTGGTAACATTATATTGGAATAAGAACTAGCTTGTTTTATCTTGCGCCATTTGATGATGTACTTAGTGTTCTTATCTTTGAGACTCCATTTATATTTACTAAGTTCGGTAGCATGTTTGTAACGCTCGTTACGGAATGAACGTACATGGTTTCTATGTGATTGTAATCGTTATTTCTGGCAGTTGCCTGATGATTGCTTCGCAAGAAGCATGAAACTCAGAGTTGCAGTAAATGTTCAAGTAACCTAGCTCTTGGAGTACAATTATATATATATATACACATACATACATATATATAGACGGTTGAAAGCGCTTCCTGGGCCAACGAAAGATGCAGAACCAAAAGGATCACTAATGATTCACAGTCCTTATTCGGCGGATGATAAAAAACAGTTAAAAAGACCGAAAATGGACAACTTTTGGTTCAAAAAACGATAAAAATTTAAAAATTTATGATTAAAAAACGTTTCGGTCTCTCTGACGAAGGTCGAGAGACCGAAACGTTTTTTAATCATAAATTTTTAAATTTTTATCGTTTTTTGAACCAAAAGTTGTCCATTTTCGGTCTTTTTAACTGTTTTTTACATACATACATATATATATATATATATATATATAGAGAGAGAGAGAGAGAGAGAGAGAGAGAGAGAGAGAGAGAGAGAGAGAGAGAGAGAGAGAGAGAGAGAGAGAGAGAGAGAGAGAGACAAGGTTAATTTGGTAACAGAAATCAACAACTAAGTAATTAAGTGAAAATGTGGCTCAGCCAGGAATCGAACCTGGGTCTCCAGATTACCGGTCGGATGCCTTAACCACTAGGCCACTGAACCAACCACACTGGGAACACATATCTTTACTGTACAACAATGTGGCCTTATTTTTATGGTAAGGTCCGAGGAGACAATTTCACACATTTTCTGCAACCAGGATCACGTCACTACTCCCCGGTCGATCGGCGATGCACGGCCAAATCCCCCTGGAAATTAATTAAGTACAGTAAGGTAGGGAGGGGATGTATTAGCAACTGATTGCCTTAATTACTTAGGATCACCAGCCTATTCCCCTTTGGATGGCGATTCATTAGAGATTTCTGAGAAATACAAAGAGACAAGGTTAATTTGGGAACAGAAATCAACAACTAAGTAATTAAGTGAAAATGTGGCTCAGCCAGGAATCGAACCTGGGTCTCCAGATTACCGGTCGGATGCCTTAACCACTAGGCCACTGAACCAACCACACTGGGAACACATATCTTTACTGTACAACAATGTGGCCTTATTTTTATAATTAATTTCCAGGGGGATTTGGCCGTGCATCGCCGATCGACCGGGGAGTAGTGACGTGATCCTGGTTGCAGAAAATGTGTGAAATTGTCTCCTCGGACCTTACCATAAAAATAAGGCCACATTGTTGTACAGTAAAGATATGTGTTCCCAGTGTGGTTGGTTCAGTGGCCTAGTGGTTAAGGCATCCGACCGGTAATCTGGAGACCCAGGTTCGATTCCTGGCTGAGCCACATTTTCACTTAATTACTTAGTTGTTGATTTCTGTTCCCAAATTAACCTTGTCTCTTTGTATTTCTCAGAAATCTCTAATGAATCGCCATCCAAAGGGGAATAGGCTGGTGATCCTAAGTAATTAAGGCAATCAGTTGCTAATACATCCCCTCCCTACCTTACTGTACTATATATATATATATATATATATATATATATATATATATATATATATATATATATATATATATAGAAAGGTAATGAATTGAAGTCTTCATCAGCTATTAAAGTGCTCAATAGATAAACTAGAGCAATATGTATCTTTTCAGAGTTGGATTATTTGGTCGAAGACATTTATTGCTACTCAGAGTTTCATGCTTCTTGCGAAGCAATCATCAGGCAACTGCCTGAAATAACGGTTACAAGGGCAGTTGCCTGATGATTGCTTCGCAAGAAGCATGAAACTCTGAGTAGCAATAAATGTCTTCGACCAAATAATCCAACTCTGAAAAGATATATATATATATATTTATTTATATATATACAAATTCCGTAACAAGCATCCAGCGTGTGGAAGATGTTTTCTTCACGAAACAATATATTTGGATGCTCTTTATTTACTTGTTTACTTAGGATTATCTGACCGTTGGTACTCAAAGGCGGCCTCTGGTTGACTCCCAGCAGGACTGGACTTTGAGTTACTCCAGAGAGGAAAATGGTGTAACAACGTTAAGGTTTCACCGTAAGCGAGACACCGGAGATGCAGCTAATGATACCGTCATACAGGTAGAGCCATTGTTCTTTCATAACTGAACATCTAGAGAGCTCTTAAGTACTGCATCCATTTAAAACTGGTAGAGCCTATCACCGGCAAGGAAATGCGTATATTAAGGAAGTTAGCGCGGGGCTAACAGTGTCCATTGTTGTTGGTAGACTGAGCTACTTGTTGAATAAACATTATTTTGTAAAAGCGCTTTGCTTTCACAGCAAGGGATGCCGCTGTTTGTAATATGGGCCTACCATTCCTCCAATGATGCGCAATCGGGTTCGTTTGTTCAGCACACGGTTAGAGGTTGGCAATCACAAATATTCACCTTGTCGCCGACTCCAGGTAAGATTTCTAAAGCAAAGAATTAAAAAATTGCATTACGTAGGAAACAAGATAGTATTTATAGCGGAGCTCCAGCGGTCGGAAGGGCCGCCAAGCAGAGCACCATGGTTAAGAAAAAATGGTAACCCATTTATTTGAGAAAATTTGGTTTTGGTCACCGTACGTACGTCGTCGTACGTACGTACATCCGTACGTACGACCGTACGTCCGCCTTTCCATGTAAGCGATGTGAAATGTCCCATGAATTGTGTGTTGTAACCCGCCTTTTGTGCACATCTTTTTGTGTACATCTCTTGATTTTGGAGGTCAATGTTATGGCCAATTGACACCTGTCAAAACAAGGTATCCGCTGACCAGTAGTACGTAGCCATATCGCGGGCTCAAGTTAAGACCTCATCGAGGCCAGGTGTTTTTCTTTTAAGTTGACCGCTGACCAGGTACTGGTTTTCGATATGATCGCAGGCTTAAGCCAGGTTTAGGACACCCAAACCAAAACGAGGCTTAAATTTTCGCTCGCTTTCTGCGGCTCGAGATTTCACATTCAGTTGGTTTCTTCATTTTGAGCAAAACAACTTCATCTTCTTCGAAGTTCTGTCTTTTAATTCGCGTAAAAGGCATAAAAATCAAGAACTACTTAAAAGATACTCGGAAGGTGAATTTTCAACTGATAGAATGGAAGAGCAAAACATTTTTCTCAGGAAATTCTTAAATTTTGGATCCACTTGTATGGCGCTCGGATTGTGTGGTTAAAAAACAAAACGATATAGCTTCAAGGGCTTGTTCACTTTACCGCGGCATCTTGCAGCTCACCACGAAAGTTCACTTAACAATTCAATGGCATTAATGGGAGGAACGAGTAGCTCAAACTTGGTGGAAGAAGTTCTTTCTTTGGACAAACCGTTTGCTATTTTTGTAGATGCGTGTTTTTACTTTAGTGGATCGATGCGTATTTTCAAGTCATCGAAAGCTCGACAACACAGGTAACTTAAATAACTTAAACTGGAACTTAGCATTTGAGGTTTAATCGTTGTTACTTTTGGCCAGGAATGAAACTTGTATTTTTGTCTCGACTGGATATTAATAACAATCTACTCGTTTTGGACACAAAGAAGTAGCTAGCAGAATTGTTTTTTTGCTGGTTTGCTTGCAAGCGAACGAGTGTTTTCCTCCACTTGGCTGACTGTACATGTTTTTCGACGTCAGTTTTTCTATAGTGTTAAGAACTGAAAGAAACGTTTGCCCTTATGTTATTAACACTTAATCGCCATGAGTCCTCGTGAAGTATCTCTTATGTTTTGCGCGACGAGGGCAATTTAAGCAAATTTCTGAAAACACAAGTGATATTAATCCTTAATTTTACTCGGCCCCATGCGATTACCCATCCAAACTATCGGGATTGTTTTCCTTTTTCTCTTTTCTACAACATTTAAGCTTACGTCTAAGCTTAACGTACTATGAAATATGTTTGTCAAGTCCCGGCTAAAAGATCAAACAATTTCATCCAACATCGTGTTTGTCACACATAATGTTTGGTGGCTAAACGCATAACAATGTTTGACAAAACAGCGGACCAAGTGAGTCCAAAAAATGATTTTTGCGTATTGTCGCTGAAATTTTCAACGTTATATGTTTATTTGGTTGCTTTTTACCGTTTGTGTACGATTTGTTTGTTGGGGTGGCTAAAAAACGATCGAACATTTGTTCGTAATGCGAAATTTTGGATGAACATGTTTGATCTAGAACAAACATGGAAAGCCATTTAATGCACTATTGAGAGAGGTGGCTAAATCTTCAAACATGCTCTTCCACCGATGCTGGATGAAGATATTTGAGCGTTCTTAGATTGCTAAATTTGTTTTTGAACAAACACACGCTTCGACTGTATCTTTTTCTTGTAATGTTTTGAGGTTTTTGAACCGCAGTCAATTCTGGTTGACTGCTCTAGACATAAAATATTGGGGCAAGGAAGGCCATGCGGTGTTGCTCAATACCAGCAAGAAATAATAATCGTGGAGCTCCGCTTTTAGGCCTGGCTAAATCTATATATTTACTTTGGTTCTAAGGTTTCATGTCAAGGAATGTGCTTTTTGTCTCTTAACGTGTTGCATTTTTTTTACTGGCGCTTGCTTCGCATATGACCCGTCCGGACCTCCTGGCACCAATGCTGTAGAAAATATCATGGAAAGGTGACGTGAGTCGGTCTGTAAAGGCCGTCAGAACCTGCTCGAGCAACTCTGGGGGATGAATTTTCTCCACCTCAAGCACAGAAGTCAGAGAAATCAAATATTATTTCAATATTTTAGGAATAAGAAAAAAAAAACAAAAACAAAGAAAGAAAGAAGGGGGCTCAGAAAAAAAAAAAGGAAGGGGGGGGGGGGGGTGAAAATTCACCCATTTCACCTCCCCTGGATCCGTGCCTGTATTCTCCGACCAATTGTTAAGTTCATTTATTTTCCCGCTAATGCGTTCATTAGAAAGAACACAAGCCTTGTTTTGAAACATACCTATCTTATTTTTATAACAGTAACCAATTTTAATTTATTATTTATGTAATGCATTTATCTATATAAAAAAATCAAATGCGCTTATAATAACAAAACAGTATACACCCTATAATACTTTCGTATTTGGCAGCTTAGAGGCTAACCATAAATTCTCGGAACAATTGAAATTTCACAATAGATAAACGTTTGCATTTTCGGACTCCAGTGTAGAAATGTCCAGTCAAAGCAAGGATTATATACAAGCTCTAATAAAAACCTATGTTTTATGCTGTTAGGTAGATGTGCGTTGACTAATGTGAGTCGAATCCTACGTAACATGTATTATTCTAATGACTTCCAGTTCGCCTGGTTGGAGATGAGAAACATTTTTCTTATGGCCAAGTTGAAGTGTTCCTTAACGGAACCTGGGGTACATTATGCAGCAGCCTGTGGCACTTAAACAATGCACACGTGATTTGTCGACAGCTTGGTTTCGATGGAGCAGTAAGTTCACTGACACATGGTCCGGCTCATACGTCAGCATTGCATTGGTTGAACGACTTCAATTGTACTGGAAATGAAAATACTCTTTCAGAGTGCCAACATGGTTCATGGGCACGAGTCAGTTTCTGCCGTTATCATTATGGCTCCTCTCACGGCGCAATGTGCAAGTTGCAAGGTAAACTTCATCATAGTTTGTTATGTTGTGCTCACAAGGAAAACATTTTTAGTCTCAGCGAAGGATGTTGGAAAGTTTCTTTTCTCCTTGGAGGTATGATGAGCGGTCAGAAATTGAGTAGGATTTAATTAATCGATGCACTCACTGCCTAATCAATATTTCCACTTGAGAATTTTTGGCAACCAAAGATAAAACAAATTGAATTTATTCTGTTTAAGAACTTTGCAGCCTGTTTGGTTTAATGCAAACGAGTGTTAATAATCTAGGTAATTATGAAACTCTTACAAAGAGCACATCTTGTTATGTAATTCTCGTACCATTGACCTTTGCCATATAAGCCCTCTCGTTTTGACTTTGCATTGCATCTTCTTCTATTTTGTGCTACTGGTTTTTAATAAATTAATTAACGTAATGAAATTTAATTAAGAGTCACAGAGGGTGAAATGCAACTTTCCTTATAGTCTTATGGTTTTGATGTGGCGCCACTAAATCACAATTCGAAAAGAAAGTTTAGTTCCCATTGTTTAAAGACCCAGTATTGCCCATTATGCACTGCGCGCTGTGATCACTCGGTGGCCATTTTTCTGGTATTGAAAATTCGGAGGATTCGGTTGTTTGCCGCGAGAACAGAACTGAAAAACAATAGATGCCTTGCTCCCGTGAAACCCAAAAGCAACAGAGGCGCGTGAAGTATAATGGGCAATACTGGGCCTTTAACAACTTCTTTACTTCGGCAGTACGCATTGTCGGAGGTGGTAGGGAAGGCCTGGTTCAAGTATACTACAACAACAACTGGGGATATGTCTGTGGTGAGATGTGGGAAAAGCCAGATGCTGATGTGGTTTGTCGCTGGATGGGGTACCACTTCTCCACTAGAGTTTTCAAGACTACTTTTGAAGTTAGTGTTGACATATTGATGTCAAATGTGCATTGTACTGGAAGTGAAGACTCACTTTTCTCCTGCGTACATGCAAAACTGGGAAACACTAGCTGTGCTAATAACCAACTGGCCGGAGTGAAGTGCGGGGGCTCAGAAGGTAATAACGTACGTACCATATTTCAACGATAAAACACTCTTCCTTGATTATCAATATCCAACTAATTCTAAGGGGGTGGGGGTCGTTGCTGTAGGCAGGTTTGTACCCTCTGTTAATTTTAGCTTTAGAATTGATTCTGTTATCCATTTTCTGAGATCAGGTGTACCGATTAACAGCTACTGGCTGTATTCTGTTTTTCTTTCGGTTGCCATTTGTAATTATCTGTTGCTCATATTTGTGATGTAGCTACAACTATGTTTACAGCACAGTTCAAGTTAAGTGACTCAGTTTCATCCTGTAAGTAGTATCTGATGATGAGTTAGAGCTGGGTAGTTTTGCTAGTTGACCAGGAAGAACAAGGAAGAAAAGAGAATGTAACTTCCTTATTTGCTTACTTTGTCACAGAAGCAGTAGAGTTAACAAATACACTTTTGTAAAAACACTTTTTTCTTGTCATTTTCGTAGTTTCATAAATTTCTTTTTTGTAGTTCGGCTGGGTGATAATGAGCGAGCTATAAACCAAGGCCTTGTTGAAGTTCTTTTCAATGGCGTATGGGGAACAATATGCAGGTCTTACAGCACATGGAACTTACTGGCAGCTCACGTGGTCTGTCGGCAGCTGGGATACCCTAAAGCACTGCAATCAGCTTACAATTCAGAGTTTGTAAGGGCTTCTGGGAAAATAGTATTAACTGGTCTGCGCTGTATGGGAAATGAGACCGCGATATCTCAATGCAGAGCCAGAGGAATGAGCTGGGGAGTGGCCGCAGGGTGTCATTCTGATGATGTGGTTGAAGAGGCTGGACTGATATGCTCACCAACAGGTGAGAGCAGACTGCCAAACGCCACCGTCCTATGACTTACACCCCGCTTTTAAAAAATCAACGGAATGATAGAGATTGAACGAAACAGGTTACTTCTTTGCTTTTATTCTTTTTAACTCCAGAGAGAAAATAAATAATAAAGCAAAGATGGCTTTGTAGATTTAATTATTTCGTCCACTCAGGTTTGTGATCCGTGGAGAATGCTTCCCCAATATTGTAAGTAAAAGAAGCTTGAACAAACTGACGAACTTTGAACAAAGTAATTTTGCTTTGCAGTATTTCGTTGGTATTTTATTCTAGATTCTTATTTTGTATAGAATGAAAAAGGAATGTTGTTAGCTTAAGATAGGGTAACTAACTAATTCGCTCTTCGTTAATCTAAGTGGCGAGGATATTTTCATTTGTAAGTTTAAGCAGCAAAACCTGGATTGCCCTATTTCAATGGTACGCCAACTGTACTTATCCCAACGATCTTACCTCTAATTTTGCTAGGGCACAATTCTTAAAGGGAACCTCTACTCTTACATCAAATTAATGCTAAATTGATGTAGATAATTACTAGCTTCCAAATTTTGTTTTGAAACGTGGATATAACATTTAAGTGTACAGCACAATCGATATCATTATCGCCTATTTTCGCTTTCAAACTTCTGGGGCACGGCCATTTTATATTTGATGACGTGTAATGGTTGCAGCTATTGTCAGGAAGCAATTGAAGCAGAAAATCCTCTGTGTTAAACAATAGGGCAACCATTATACGTCATCAAATCCAAAATGGCCGCGCCCGGGGAAATTTAAAGCGAAAATAGGCGATGATGATATCCATTTTTTGTACACTTAAATGTTATATCCACGTTTCAAAACAAAATTTGAAATCTAGTAATAATTGCCTACAATTTAGCGTCAATTTGTTATAAGAGTGGAGGTTCCCTTTAGAACCGCACCACGTTTTAATTTATGTCACATAAATAAGGGGCCCTAATATTTTTGTCCCTGGTGCATTGTCCTACAACCTTAATGGTGCGCTTTATTTGACGTGTCACATTTATCTGTGCTCTCTTTTGTACCCCCAGTCCGGCTGGTTGAAGGACCATCCAACAGAGAAGGCCTGGTGCAAGTTTATTACAATAATAGTTGGGGAGGGGTATGTAATGAGCAGTGGGGCAGACAAGACGCCGATGTGGTGTGCAGACAGCTGGGTTACACAGAGTCATCCGCAGTTTACAATTCTTTTGCGACTCTGCAAGGAAATGTGTCTTTCTGGATTAGCAATATAGAGTGCATTGGAAGTGAAAGTACACTGATGTCATGTGCTCATGGTGTATGGACGAATGTTAGCTGTGGAGTTGGACAAAATGCTGGTGTGGTGTGCTCAGGGCCGACAGGTACTATAGTAGTTCACTCTATATGTAATTCTGTTTTTAATTTCATTTGTCGATGGTACTCATATTATATAATTATCTACAATTTGCTGTTAAGTAGCAAAGAGATATGAATTCATCGCACAAAATGAATGGAGTCGAAAAGATTTTAATTTATGTTATGACCACTTTGATGTTGTCGGCATAGTGTACGATAAGTTCTTCAAACTGTACTAGCGGACTGACT
This sequence comes from Pachyseris speciosa, assembly GCA_016490735.1. Classification (NCBI taxonomy): domain Eukaryota; kingdom Metazoa; phylum Cnidaria; class Anthozoa; order Scleractinia; family Pachyseridae; genus Pachyseris; species Pachyseris speciosa. The sequence goes on along the minus strand of JAEMWC010000769.1, from coordinate 230,996 downwards.
TTAACGGACTCAACTATTTTTAGGCAATTCGTGCTTGTGGGAGCTCTGTCATTGATTCGTCTGAAAGGAAAACCAGAAAAAATTAGTACAGTTCTGTTTGAATCTACGCTACTACTGTAAGTTATGACATTATGGTATAGTGTTAGATATAAACGCTCAGTGTGGCAGTTAGGCCAGCATTATATATCACATCATATAAAAAACCAAACAAAACCAAACAAAAAAACAAAACACTCGTAGGTGCTGTCCTATTGAAGCTGTAATATTATTGCTGTAGGAGCCATTCATAGTGTACCAGGGACAGTTCTTAGCTTAATCATAAAAATTGCAATTTCCTTGATTTTCCACTAATTCACTTGCCAAGTTGTCATTGGACAGTTTGTTATCGGGCAGTTCAATAAGCCAATCACATTCAATGTAGTATTTTAAATCAATCAATCACATTCAAAGTTGTAGTTTAAATCAACCATTCACAACCTTTGTTTCAATCACCATACATTTTGATTGTAGTCAATTTCAGAGCGACATTAAACAATTTACGCTTCCTTTGACAGTCTTTTAATGCAAAATTACCCTTCCTTTTATAACTTGGCTCTTCTTCTTTTCTCGGAAATTGTAATTTTTATAATTAATTGGCAATAGGACTTAGTGTCGTCCAATTCGCTCTGTAATCATACTCGTGATAAAAACATCGGACTCCTGCTGCGTGGTAGTCCGATTGTGTTCTCACGCGCATAATTACAGGCCAAATTAGACTTCACTCAGTCCTATTACGATTTATTTTCAGCACAGCGTGGAAACATTTTACATCACGTGACCTGAGTATTTGACACCACCAGCAAAAAGCAATAATGGCCAACCTTAGGGTTATTGTCAAGGTTGGGTTAGGCTTAGGGTTAGGTTTAGGGCTAGGTTGGAGCTAGGTTTATAGTTGGGGTTTGGACACCAACAACTCACGTGACAAACACTCTCACCGCACTGCAACACCCTAGGGTAGCTAGCCATACAGTGCTGTGTTAGTTAAAGCAAAAATATTTTGCCCTAGAACGATAATTTCAAAACTGTCCACCCCCTTAATTGCACTTTGCGCTTGGGTTTGACTTGGAGCTCTGGAAGACTTGTACCAACTACCCTCCAACTCTAAATCGTTATGCTTAGATTAACAGCAAACTTTCTAGTGTTACTATTACTAAAACATATCATAAATTTGCTGAGTTTGCGATATGAAAATGTCACATGACCGGCAAATACAATATTTGATTAATGACTGTCATAATGTAGGTCCTTTAATTTTTTATCTTAGCCATGATCTTGTGTAGACGACGATAAAACTGAGCGGCAGTTTTGTTTTAAAACAACATTAAGTATACGATAAATTCAAATTATCCCCGAAGAGAAAAAGTTCATGGTTTTGATAATCATAACAAGTGTAAATCACCACAAAGAGAGAAAGCGATCACATTTTAAACCCGAAGAGAAAAAAATGCATTTTGTTTGATAATCATAACAAGTGTAAATCACTCTAAAGAGAGGAAGCTATCACATTTTCTCTATTCTTCATTCAACAGTCAGGTTGGTCAGCACTAATTCATCTTTAACCCGTGTGGAAGTTTTGTTTGGAGGTTTCTGGGGTCCAATTTGTAGCTTCTTGGCTAAAGAGCCTGCCAATATAGTTTGTCGTCAGTTTGGATACGACAAAGCTTATGCAGTTGTAGATGTTGACTATGGACAAGGAAGTACGGAAGTATGTCTGGAAACCTTTTCCATGGAATGTGTGGGAAACGAAACTTCAATCCTGCAATGCAGACATAGTGGATGGACATCCACATCTGGAGATAACTCAGTATCTAGCGTCGTTTGTTCTCCTAAAGGTATTTCTGTTTAATTTGGAATTATCGTTACTTTAAAGGAGTTGAATTTATGGTAAGTGTCATAATGATTTTTTAGGTTATGGGAGTTGTTAACTCGTGCTATGTGCAAGGATATACTTTAACACCCCTGCAGCGCAATGTTCACCGGCCGTGATTTAGCCATTATTATGCAAACAATATAAAATATAATTAAAAGAGGACAGGCCTCTCGCCCTGAAGTGGAACGATGGTAAAATTCGGACTAGTAGCTCAGCCTCTGTAAGTGGAAGTGTAGACTATATGAAATTCGAAACGCTGCAATACCTGAGGCCTTCCAAGGGGTAGAAGCGACAAGCGACATGGCTCCGAAAACAGGCGACAATCTCCTGCCAAAACACCGACAACCGACAGAAATAGGCAGAAAACGCTAGACAGCTAGCGAAAGCGACAATTCACTTTCCATTCATTTTTGTTCTCTTTGCGACAGAAAAATTATTTTGTCCCTAATGAAGCAAGCGACAGGCAGTGTCGTAAACAAGCGAAAACGCGACACCAGACCACCCCTTGGAAGGCCTCATAGTTCACAAAGACTGCTTTGTCTGATATGCTTTTATCACACTTGCAGTGAGACTAATTACAGGCCCTCGACACAGGGAAGGCATGGTTCAAGTTTACCGTGACTACAGCTGGGGATGGGTGTGTGCTGAACAGTGGGGTAAACAAGATGCTGACGTGGTGTGTAGAGAGCTAGGTTACCAAGCATCGTCTGAAGTTCGGCACGATATAGTAGGGGAAGCTCAGCACCCTGTGATATTAATGAACAATGTTCAGTGCTCTGGGACTGAAAGTTTTCTTTCTTCGTGTCTCCATAATGGCGGGAGAAATCGCAGTTGTGCACAAGGTGAAATAGCTGGCGTAGTTTGCAGTGGACCGGAAGGTGAGATGAAGCTCAAGTGCGACTTTTGTTTGCGTGTGTGTGTGTGTGTGTGTGTGTGTGTGTGTGTGTGTGTGTGTGTGTTTAATATCAATGTTTATAAGTTGATAAGAGTATTAACGCGTTTTCTTCCACCCAGTCTTTCCAGAACTAGTTAAATAACGCATGTACTCTAGACAAAGATGACGTTAATAATAATGATAATGAGAATGAGAAGGAGAATGGGCGTGGCAATGGCAATGGTGGTGACTGTGACGGCGACAGTGATAATGAAAATGGCAATAGCAATAGCCATAGCAATGGCAATTGCAGTAGCAAGAGCAATGGCAATGGCAATGGCAATGGCAATGGCAATGGCAACGGCAATGGCAACGGCAATGGCAATGGCAATGGCAATGGCAATGGTAATGGCAATGGCAATGGCAACGGCAATGGCAATGGCAGTGGCAATGGCAGTGACAGTGGCATTTACATCGACTATGACAATAACAGTGAAAGTGAAAGTGATAGTAATTGTTAAAGTGACAGGGACAACAGCAGTGACAATGACAATGAACCTGGAGATGATAATGCTGATTACAATTATAATACTTAGAATAATTCTTAGCTTTTTTGCCTATTCTCGATTTGTTCACAATCTCGCAAAAATAAATAAATAAATAAATAAATAAATAAAGTAATATAGTGGCAACCTAAGAATACAGTGTTTTATGAAAGATATATTTTGGTAAGTCAAAAACATAATACACGACTAAGCCATCCTCGACACATTTCCTCATAAGAGCTGTATTTCTTCAATTGTAGTTGGGCAGAGCGAACACTGCATATATTGCACAGAATAATTATAATCTTTCTATCTCTTGACAGTGAGGCTTATCGATGCTCGTCATAATTCATCTGCTCATCGAGGAATTGTAGAGGTTTTGTTTGGTGGAGTCTGGGGCAGAGTATGTAGAGGTGTTGGTTATTCATGGGGTATAAAAGAAGCTCACGTGACTTGCCGTCAGCTGGGGTTCCAGGGAGCTCAGAACGCATATGACTCCCACGCATTTGCAGCAACAGAAGGGATTGCATGGATGACTGGTGTAACTTGCGCAGGGAACGAAAGTGCATTATCAAATTGCAACTATACGATTCCTCAAGGAAATTCATGCTATTCCTTTACCTATCCTGTCAGTGTGATTTGTAATCCACTACCGCGTAAGTATTTCGTATTTAGTACTTTTCCTATGTGGCACACAATGCATCGAAACGATTTCCCACTCAAAAATCTATGGGAGGTTGGCAAGAGAGAGGAATTTTGTTATAAACTGCGGTGGTAGTCGTTTATACAGGAAAGGTTTTTTGGATGGATGAAATTTAAGAAGGACTAACTCAGGGGATACGAAAATACTACAAAATGCAATATTTGTAGTTTTCTGTCTGCCAAATGAATCCGCGAAGGCTCACTCATACCAACTCCACTCACATTTTCTTGAGCAGGTAGTGAGTAGACCAATTTGCAGTCAACCGCAGGGCTTACAAGACAACCCCAACACCTCCAAATGGTTGTGGCTTTATGCAGACTGTATCACGGTATTTTTGTAGCTTAGCTGATACTGGCTATGGCGTTGCTTGGTGACCGTAATTTTATCTAAAATGGCTGTCGGAACGGTGTTCATATTTGCCTTTATTCATATTCAATATATAAGGTAAAAGTTCAGAAGTTCAAAAAACCATTAATACTCGACCGAACATAAATGTAGATTAAATCTGCATTAACGTTTCTTGATTTCCCTATCATTAATAATTAATAATAATTATAATTTAGAACTTATATAGCGCATTTTCCATGTGTATATGTTCAAATGCGCTTTACAAGCAGATGGAATTGGAATTTGGAAATGTTGGTTTTTGTGGAGAGGGGAAAACCGGAGTACCCGGAGAAAAACCTCTCGGAGCAGAGAAGAGAACCAACAACAAACTCAACCCACATATGACGTCGAGTCCGGGAATCGAACCCGGGCCACATTGGTGGAAGGCGAGTGCTCTCACCACTACGCCATCCCTGCTCCCCATGTTTTCCCCATATCATTACACTCTTTTTTCTGGCCACACGGCAAATTACAAAAGAAAACGAGACTAACCATGTCGGATGAATCAGATAGTGGCTGTCTGAAGACGAATTCAGGAACTAATGTTTTTGGACAAACGTTTACCTTGATTATAGAGTCTACAGAAATAGGCCAACGTTTTCGAAACATACAAGGCATTTTATGCAACAGAAAAGAGCAGCACAATTTGCCTTTTGATCGCCAATGATGTACTGATATTGATTAAATTTCCTTACTCAACGTGATAAATAAATCTACTTGCGTTCTATCATGAATGCCGATCTCTTATTAGCTACCCTACTCGCTAACTATTCTGTGATAGATAGTGAGTAGTGGTTGTCAACAAAATGGCGCCCGCTTCTTCGCGTTTTCGAATTGTCTGCGAGGAAAATTTAGATAATTTACTTGTTTAATTTTGAACGAATGGTAGACTTATAATAAAACAATGAGATTATGCGCTCTTAATTACTATGCGTGATAGCTATTACACGACAGAAATCACTAGCTAATAATCTAATTGCTAAATAGAAAGACGCAGGAGATTTTGATTCTATTCAACCTTTTCTCCTTATACTTACTCATACTGCTTTGTCGCAAAACTTTCTCATCGTCTTGAGGCCAAGTTCCTTTTTGTGAGTTGAAGGCGGCGACTTGGAGTTTTAAGACCCGTGCAAATGGTACAACAACATATAACACTGTTGGGCCCAACATTCTGGGTGCGTTTAAGCACCATGTTGGATGTTATTCGGCGTAGTTTGAGTGGCTTCAAAATTTGGAAGCCAATATGTCCCCACATTTCTTTGTCTTGTGATCGTTTAAGCGTAATCCAACTGTGTTGAGTGCGTTTGAACAGGATCGGCAACAATGCTGGACTCACACATAACAGGTGTTACACGTGATTCAAAATGGTGGACATACAACAACTAAATCAGGTATGGTTAGCTTTTTGTCCCAGAATCCATTGCATTGCCATAGTATGCCCAACGTCCAACACTGTTGCCACTTGTTGGGACCATTTGAGCTCTTTGACCAACACTGCCCAAAAACCGTTGGGCCCAGCAATTCTGGATGTTGCTGCGAGCATTCGCACGGGCCTTTCGGTATGATAAAGCGTAAAACGCTTGTTACAGTTCGATACAAATTGCTCAGAAAAAAGGCGAACAACTAATGAGATTCAAACTCACGAACTTCCTTTCCCAGCTGTAGACTGTCTGATCGAAAACCTGAAGGTTTTCTGGGGAATATGACTCAGTTTGACAAATGCACTATTCTATGCTTCTTATTGGCTTTGCAGTTCGCCTGGGAAAACCAGCATTCCTGTTCAGTGACTCAGTAAGCATTCAAATAACTTGGCCAGCCTCGAGATATACAAACTACACTGTTCAGATGTGGAATAATAAGTCCCAGCTATGGGAAAATACGCATTGTAAAGAAAGTACAGTGGATGGTTCATGCGTGGTAGCAGAGACGAAAGTCTTAATGGAAAACTTGATACCATCAACTACATATTACTTTAGGATTTATGTCAGTAACATGGTCACAAGTGCTCCATCAATGCCAATGAAGACCAAGAAGCTGGGTAGGTTATTTTTACTGCATAGGTATTTACCCATATTACAAGTATGATGTTGTACCGAAGCCGGAAATAACTTTTGGAAGCACCAGACCATAAATCAAAAACTACAACGAACTGTTTTCGAGCCCGAAAAGTAGTTTTCAAATCTGTTTTCTCTCTTCATCTTGTAAAGTTTTCAAAGTTTTTCCATTTAAAGCTTTAAAAAGACTTATTTCTGGTAATGAATATAGTGCACGTGAAATAGTTTTTCGTCCCTCTAAATATTTGTGCCCGCGCAACTGCTTGCTTTACGTACACAATCCTTAAATTCGATTTCAACAATCTTGATAGTATTAATGCCTCAGCCTTTACAAGATTAAGATACAAATGGAGCTCGTAAACTATCAACAATGGATTAAACACGGATTTGAAACAATAATTCCCGCAATGCTTAGAGCATTAACATTGCAAACTTTACGAGATTAAGAAAGACACGAAAGTGAACTCGTAATAAGGAAACACTATAAACAATTTATAAAAAACGATTTCGAACAAACATCTCTAGGAGAAGAAAAATCTCAAGACGTTATGATAAAAGTATCGCAGATTCGTAGCTTGAGACTCATGAATAACCAAAATTTGTGCTCGCACCTTGAGCCGTTGTTTGATGTAAACATAGCTAAGAAACCACTAACCGGGCCAACGTAAGTACTTTGTACATCGGATGATGAAACAATGACCAGTATCAACGTTAATTAGTAATTCTTGATCTGTTGGACAAGTACTTTGTACATTGGATGATTATAAAAAAATGGCCAGTATCGACGGTAATTAGTAATTATTGATCTGTTTTACAAGGTTGATAGGAGGCTATGGGGTGAAGCTTGTTCTAATGTTAACAACCCACTAAACGATTTAAATAATAAACAATAAATAAATAAATATTATATATTAAATTAAGATAGTTTATTTAGATAGTTTATTATTCTTTTTGTTAAAAGAGTTAGTTAGATCTACATAGTTTATTTATTCTTATTTGTCTCATGTGCATTGTAAATTTGAACGTTGGTTTCAAATTTCCAGAACCACCCTCTAAACCATCCATTGCTGCAAAAACTGTGGAAAGCATCACTATCCAATGGGATGCACTCTCCTTGCAGAGCGTAATGTACGGGGTGCAGGTGCAGATGAACACTCAGTCTGCATGGAAGGATGCTGTTTGTGGCGAGCAGAGCCAGGTTCCAAAACAGTGCATCGTAAAGGGTTCTGTTGCCCGTATAACTGGTCTCAAACACGACACTGCGTACCGTTTCAGAGTGTTTGCTATGTTCAAGGGGATCCGGAGTGAATTCAGCGTGCGATCAGACCCACTACGAACTAAAGGTGATGTTGAAGTATTTGATTATAAATTGGTCTGTCGAATATTGTTCAGTTTAATAGTAAAAGCGTTTTACTTGCGACCTGGAACTCAGAAATTTTAGCCTCTGCTATGAATTATCTTTGTCAGTCAGTCGTATAAAATGGTACGGGGGACGTTTCCGATAAAAAGACACAAGTGTAGTGAATGGGAAAAAGGCAACAAAAAAGATAACGGTACAATATGTTCACGATGATTTCGTGGCTAAGTTGACAGGAGGAGGGGGGGGGGGGAGAAATTACGCTGGGGACAAATCATTCCTCATCGTTTTGTTTTTGTTTTTGTTTTTGTTTACTCGTTTACGTTTATTAATATGTGTGTTTCTTCTTTATTTTTAATTGTTTACCTTTTCCATATGTTTGTTTGTTGGTTGGTTTGATTATTTTTGGTCCGTTTTCGCTCTTGTTCGTTCAAGTGTTTGTTCCCTGTTTGCTCGTTTGTTTTACGGCAAGTACAATTTTAAGATATGGAACAAGGCGTAGAGTTCACCACAAAGCGATGCATTGCAAGACTCACATTTCAAAAGTGCATTTCAATCCACAAATAATTGTTCTGGGTGCATTTCTTACTCCTAACTACGTTATATTAATAAACCATGCACCTTTATGTAAACAAACACAATGTTCCCTGGCTATGTATTGTGAATATAGTACATCGAGGGTCAGTCTGCCATTCATTCAGATAAGGTGTTTTGCATGCGCTTATTCGTATGTAGTAAACACGATCGTACTGTTGTTATTTCTTCTAATTGTAGAGCGCAAATCAAAGCGTCACTATTAGAAACACAAAGGCCCGCTTGTAAATTCTGATTAATGGAACAGAGTGTAGATTTTCCATTAGTTCAGATAACGTTTTCAACATGCAGTCATTAGCATGTTAAGAACACATTTATATTACCAGTTTCTAATTGTAGAGCGCAAATCAAAGCGTCACTATTAAAAACACAAAGGCCCGCTTGTAAATTCTGATTAATGGAACAGAGTGTAGATTTTCCATTAGTTCAGATAACGTTTTCAACATGCAGTCATTAGCATGTTAAGAACACATTTATATTACAAGTTTCTAATTGTAGAGCGCAAATCAATGCGTCACTATTTATTAGAAACACTAAGCCCCTCTTGTAAATCCTGATTAATGGAACGGCGAAGGCCAGCTTTCCATTTAATCAGGATAACAGCTTTCACCCACAACTGTAGAATTGTTCAAAATAACATATTCATACTTGCAGTAGACATCTCTTTTTCTGTGCTGGAACTTCCTCGGTTTTCTATATTCAAAAAGAAAACAGTTATTTATGAACGTTTTTGAGTAGCAAAAGATTTCTTCCAGTTTATGATACTCCACAATGAATTCAAGTGTTAAGGCACTTTTCCAGAGACAGTTTCGACTAAATTGTTTAACTTTAAACATAGGAAGACCAATCTATCTGCGTGAAGACGCGCACGTGGTGTAACGTATTTGATCTCGTTTATTTACTGTAATTTGCAACGGTTGATATCACTTTAAGTCAAGCGATCGAAGATGATGCTTCATAATATTCAGAATTTTGCATCTTTTGATCCAAAATTCTGATGAACTGTAGCCAGATAAAAAATTTTCAGTTGCTCTTTTAGCTAGTGGATGGTCTTGTTTGATTCAATGGGGTTTGGGGTTTGTTGGCTTTGTGCTTGTTGTCAAAACAGCGCGCGCGTCCTCACACAGATATATTGGTCTATACTTAGGAAAAAAGGCTGGATTAATGAATTATTTTTTGTCATTAGGTCACTGAATCACTGTATTCTACGTTTTCATTTAGAGGCTACCAAAATGATAACTTTGTTCAGCCATATATACGATCAGGTAGTCTTTGAAAGTAACACCAAAGCCCTCTACCTTTACGAGTCTTTTCTTTCAGGTATTTTTGTGTGTGTGCTTTCTTTTCAGGTGGGGTCTTTTTTCACAGCTGTAGTTGAAACAAGATATGATACAGGAGGATATAACCATCTGGTACAGAGCTGATCAACACCAGCCGGTAGGTGACATTGTTTTACTTTGTACTTCCTGTTTCGTCTACGCTCTTTCCAGGAGATTTCCGCTTTGCAGTTGTCAAGGGTTATAAAGGGCTCTGAACAACGCTGCACCATACCCAAACCCATGTATAGCCAACTATGTATCCTTTGCTTCAAGAGCCCCATTAGTTTAAACCATTCATTTTTCATTATCTGTTATTGTATGCATAAATATGAGAAGAACTGGTTTTGAAGTAAAGCCACCAGAGCATTAAAGCATTCATTATTCAACTAAAACTTAGATGTTTTTGTAAACGTTTTATTTATTTATTTATTTATTTATTTCTAGTTACTACATCGCACTTGAGCCACTCATTCGATGAAGCTATGTGGATTACAGTACATAAGCATAACAGCTAATTGAACACACAGAAATGATGCGTAGACTCGACTCCCTTTGAGCTATGGTGTGATTTCCCAGAAATATATAAAGACGGCGTCTTTGCCGGTACTATGCATTTCAAGAGCATTAAAGAGACAATAGGGCTGTTTATACAAGAGAAAATAAGCCGCGGCTTACTCTGGCCGCGGCTTACATAAGACGCGCAAGGAACCATTTATACGAGAACGGCTTACATAAGACGCGAACTGCTCGTATAAATGGTTCACGGCTTATTTCGCGGCCAGGTCGGTCCAATGATGACGTAGATGACGTAGTAGCTATTTCTAATTCAGCGCATATTGCATTATTTGCTTCTCTTCTGCGGCACTCCAAATGTTTCTTTTTTTAGATGGATCCGTCGTGGTCACCATTTTCCACTTTTTGAAGGATGTAAACGTAAAATGAACTCATTTTTCCGCCACTGCAGCGCGCGTCTCTCAGCCGTGAACTTCGTCTGGGTATAAATGAATACAGAGCATGCGCAGAAATCGTTCACGGCTTCAGCAAGCCGCGGACAACGTTTGAGTGCATTTATACGAACACTTTCACGTCCAAGGTAAGCCACGGCTAGGATAAGCCCAGCCCAAAACCCCTCGGCCAGGATAAGCCGCGGCTTGAGCTGGCCGTGGGTTGAATAAGCCGTGAACGTAGATTATGTATCATTTATACGGGGAGTTCGCGGCCAGAGTAAGCCGCGGCTTATTTTTCTCTCGTATAGACGGCCCTAATGCTACTGCATGTACGTTTCCCCCCAATAAATGTACCTTTTCCTCACAATTTGTTTTTGGAGTGATGATATTGATAAAATAACTTGGTCATGGAGGATTATCCCGGTCCGGGTGAAAATAATCTGAAAAGGGACAGTTTGAGATGACAATGGCTGACGTTTCGACAGCCCAAACGCGAAGTCTTCATCAGAGTATTCCAGGAAGGACTAAAACAAATCCAGGCTTCAAAACAGGAATATGCCTCTCCCACTAGGGCGCCATTCGATAGAGTGTCATAAAACCAAACCCGGAATAATCACTCTGCGTGACCAATCACAACAGACGAAAACAACGCAATGAGCCAATCAGAATACGAAGGGATTACACGTAGCCGGCGCAAAGCGCGGGAAATGCGCGCGTGCGAGTCATGATTGGTTTTGGTTTTGCTTCTCGTTGGTTGAGAAAGTGGCGTGAGTTTTGATAACCAATCACAGAGCGAAGTAAAACCAAAGCAAACGCGAATTACTTTGGACACTCACCTCCACTCCACTTGACTTTTTCGTCTCTGAGAAGCTTTGTTTCGTTCTTTTCCTTCTGCCACGTATAACGGTATTTTTGTATTACTTTTGAAGCGTAGATGAATACTTCTTCATTTGAGCTGTTAATTATAAGCGTTGAATACCGTAATCTCCTAAAGCAGAATGTCAATCCATAAAAAAGTGACAGAAAATATAAGGATTTATATGGTGGACAGTGTACACCTCGTGCTTTGATTGGTCTAGACGAGTTTGCGATTAATAATAATAATAATAATAATAATAATAATAACGATTTATTAGTAGTACTTCCACAAGGTGGCTCTTCGCCTACTAATTACAAATCTCAAATCAAATCAAATTAAATCAAATGTTGGTTTTGAGGAGAGGGGAAAACCGGAGTACCCGGAGAAAAACCTCTCGGAGCAGAGTAGAGAACCAACAAACTCAGCCCACATATGACACCGAGTCCTGGAATCGAACCCGGGACACATTGGTGGAAGGCGAGTGCTCTCACCACTGCGCCAACCCTGCTCCCCATGCGATTGAAGTACAGACGCAAGAATGACGCCATAAACCGAACAAAGTCAATATTCACAGTATAAAACAAATAGATTCCATTTGTTAGTGTGTGTGTATTTCGAAGGCCACTGAGGACGTCAAGAAGTGGTAAGAACATCAGTTACGCTACTCGCATGCGGCTCGTAGGGTACTTCTTTGTTCTTAACACGTTTTCACGTCCTCCAGGCGATATCAGAGTGCACACCCAAAGCCAAATGGAATCTATTTGTCAAATAGCAGACATTTGGTAATCCCCCTGTTTATCTTAAACCTCTAATATTCTTTAAATCAAGAAAACACCAAAAAGAGTGTGAAAAAATATTAATTTATTCTCTAAATGTTTTACTCTTAAGTCTAGGTAAACGTTCCACTTTAACAATCAGATTAATTGCATCCTGTCGTTTTGCGTATTTTTTATTGCTAACTGCAATGGCCTTGATAACGTATCATGAACTTTCCCTTCGAGGATGGACCAAAAAAAATTGTTGGAAGCAGAGTAACGTGTGCGGATAAGAGGATTGCACTGCTATGATTTTCATTACAGTTCATATATGTTACTGAAATCCTTTTAGTAAAAGTACACAACCAGCGCTGTACTTGAAATATCAGAGCGTTAATTCCATCCGTGTAAAAACAGGATACTTGAACATTTTTCTTTGCCTTGGCAAAGTAGAATCGCGTAAATGAAATTCGCACCTTTCCTTTCCTTTTGGGAACTAGAAAAGTCTGCTCAAAACTTCACTTCCCTACTTCACTGTGGTAGACAAATTATCATTCAGAATCCGTGAATGCACCAACAGTGTGTCACAAGATAGAAAAGCTCCATGCGATAAGTGACAAAAAGTCCATATATATCTTTTATTACACGTTTTCTCCTATGGCAGCACCTTTTCGCCTGTAAGATGTCAGTACGACTGCAGCACTACCTCTAAATTGTAGGAGTTCTTTTCTATGTTTGATCCTTAGAGCAAAATATCTTCGCTGCATTCTGTTGTGAAATTCGTCCAAGAGTTGTTTCAACTCTGCTTTAACTGCGGCTACGTTTGGTCGTGTGTCTGTTGGTTCATCTGAAAAGAGTAATGAAACAAACTAAATTTAGGATTGGATACTTGTGGACGTTTACTTGGAATTTCATAAAACGCATCACTACAAATACAATTTCAAAGGAAGCGCTGATTGGGTACAATTATTATCCTGGGAAGGTCAGCAATCATTCAAGAAAAGAGTTCCAAATAACTTCAAGGTAATTTTCTGTAATGGTACTGATCATGATTACTGATTATTACGCGAATGCTACGATGTGATGTAAATTAAATGACGCAACTCATTAAAATCACTTTAAGGGATGTTTGCCAAAACAAATCCAGTTTTTTTAAGCGAAGGCGCCCAAAATTCGAAAGGTAGTTATCAATCGATCGAGTAAAATTAATGCGATCAGACGGGACACGAGACACCTTTTCCTTGCCTTGTTCACATTTTAAACGCTCTTTCAAGGTGTGATACACCAAGCCACAAATCACAGATGCCAGGAGACTGATCCCAGTGACTTTAAGAGTTCGCTGGAAAAGCACATTTCTTGGGTCAAAGAATGGAATGACTTCTACTTCAGAAGACACGGTCGGTTTGGTTTCTTGAGGACTTTTGGCCTAAAAGAAAAACAGTGGAAGGAAAATAGATCATTCTGTATTTTATGTCACTGGTGAAAAAGTCCCACATTCTAAGGTTAAATTCGTCATGCCAATTGTCATACATCATTTGGAGCGCATTTACATGCCAAACCAGTTTTGGAGGCTTTTGTGGGAACGTCTGGAAACGAGACAAATGAAGGTTTTCACACTGAAGTACAGCGCAAACCACCAGGATCAGAGCATTATGAATTCCCAGATTGGTCACAACAGCACATACTTTCGTTTATTTTTTCAACATATCGTAACACTTTCTTGCAAATATGGTCATGTTGCACTGTAGGCCTCGCGCACTTGAAGGATATGCTGCGATATACGTAATTTCGTGTTTTAATTTGGGGGAGAGCATGGCAATTGTCCATTTTTTTTCTGTAATAAACAAAGTAAACGGTGCTTTGGCATCAGTGCGTTGCATAATAAAACAATTATCCTGCTAAAGGAAAATACCCCTGAAAATACCCTGAATTATCATTATCATTTTAACAAAAAAACTTTGTTGGATAATAACGATGATTGAAACAACTACCTTCTTATCTTGTACAGCAAGTTGAGGCTGCTTTGAGTAACTTTCGATGGGTATTGACTTCAAGTAATTTTGAAAATCTTTAGTAAGGTGTCTTGCGTCCCCTGTTAGAATCATCCCAAAATAAAACTTTTGAGGTATGATTTTAGCCACCTCAAAGCTGGGATCATTCAAGTCCCTTATGAAAGGGTCCACTGTTAAAACATCCATTAGTGCGCCATCTAATGCTCCTGATTTCAGTCCCTGCAGTACAGCGTCCCTTGTTGGGTAAGGGATACCTAGAAAAAATAAATAATGTCATTGACTTACAGCGACTCAGAAACTGGGAGATTATAAAGGGTGCATTGCTTGGGACTATTTCGGAATAGGGACAGCCCATTTTACAGTTGGGAGTTCAGTGACCTGGCCTTGCAGTTGAAGCGAGGCTGGAGGTGACAATGTTTGATAGAAATCTCTCTGTCTTTGTCTTGCAAATGTGGATTAGTTAGCATAAGAACAACATGATTTACATCAGAAAAGCAGCGAGATCTGTCCGTATCAAAACAAGGTTACCCCAGCCTCGTTTCCATTCATAGGCCAGGTCATCGAAATGCAATTGCAAAATGGGCTATACTCTGAAGAGGCGGTAACTTTCAATCAGATTACTGTATATTATATTCCAAATATTCCTTTCCCGGAATAGTATCAAAAAAATGAGTCCAAGATCTCTGATTTTGTCATTTTTACTGGCATATCCAAATCAAAGGTAGCACTTAAACCAATCAATTATTGTTTGAACTGAAATTCATATTGAACGTTTCATTAGAAAACGTTGCAATTTGTTTGAATATTGCTTGGCTTTGATATGCTAGACTTAGTACAGTGAAAGCCAAGACAAAAAATAATGCGGTACTAAGACACTCTATCGAAATGTTGAAGGCTTCTCTTTCAGTCGAAGCAAGCGTTTCTTAGACAACAAGTTGGAAATACTGTCTGCAAATAAACTCATTGTCAGTCTCATTATGCCATCACTAGCAAGTAATGAAATGCTGTAAATACAGTAAGGAATAAAAGTTACATCGACGAGATTCACCAAATATCAGATACCAGATAATCGCAAAAGCTACCATCAGACGAACATTTTAAGATGCCGGTTCTGGATGAAGCAGATCATAGGTTGACTGGCGGGCGAGGGGTCCCACACATTTACGCATATTAGACTTTTAATATTTATATTATTCTATCCTAGAAAAATATATTAGTAAGGCTATTTACAAGTACATGGTTTGGTCATTTTCACCTTGTGTTATATTATAAATAGTGTACAAATAAACTTGCACTGGGACTCATAACGCTAATATTCAAGTAAACGGATGTACAAAGTTCTTGAGCACTGGACTTGGAACACACAACACTGTTTTCATTGTAATCTAGATTATTCACAAGAGTAGTATCATAAAACGTTTTGAACTTACTTGTGATCCCTTTACTTCCATTCATGCGCATGCCTAAAGATTGTTCTACAGATCCGCTAACTACTCCAATCTGAGAACCAAGAAAGAGATGTGAACATATTAGAAAATGGAGCATTAAACTATATGCTTCTTCAAGCTTCAGGCAGACCCTAAAGGACGACCAGGATTATCTTAAATAGCTATTGACGTCGGCGACACTAAAGAGGTCGCACTGTCGGTGGAATTAGCGTGAGCCAGGAAATAATGCGAGGGAGAAATAACGGTAAAAGCCGCTTTTAATTTTTCTTCCCACCTTCTTGGCCAGGTTTCTTTTAACGGCTAATAATAATAATAATTTAGAACTTATATAGCGCATTTTCCATGTGTATATGATCAAATGCGCTTTACAAGCAGATGAAATTGGAATTTGGAAATGTTGGTTTTTGTGGAGAGGGGAAAACCGGAGAACCCGGAAAAAACCTCTCGGAGCAGAGAAGAGAACCAACAACAAACTCAACCCACATATGACGTCGAGTCCGGAAATCGAACCCGGGCCACACTGGTGGAAGGCGAGTGCTCTCACCCACTGCGCCATCCCTGCTCCCCAAACGGCTGTTTCGATCTTAATGTTGCCCCAACTGTCAGGCTCTGGGTCTCCGAAGATGTAGTTGTTTCTTAAATTCCAATAAAGCCTCTTGCATTTGACACGTGAATGTTAACCTGGGAGGTGAAGGGGGGTGGGGGTGGTGGTTGTGGCGTGGGGGGGGGGGGGGGGTTGATCAATCTTGTGCTATGTATTGTCACCGACCTCAGGGGCCATGGGACATCAGCCGTTACATCAAATCGGAAATATAACGTACACTAAATCGTCCTCTGTTCTTTCTTTCAAAGTGAAATGAGTAAGATTTAGAAATGTTAATTAGTTGTTTTAAATGGAATTATTTATGGGAGGGGATTATGGGAATGACTATCTGTCATCTCGTATCGAACGGGATCGTGGATAACTGTTAATTAGCAACTAGAACAGAAAAATTGTAGAAAGATTTTCCTAACAATTCATTCAAGGATCCACTGACCTTGCTTCCTCTCTCAGGATTGGCTGCCTCTTCCACAACAAAAACGGTAAGGGATGTTGTCATCGTTGATACAAATAGTGCATCCATGATCAAGCCCACCAGGAGAGAGACCACAATCAGCAGTCTTCCGGGTGTAGAGATTGGATAGCGATCGCCATACCTGTGTTGGTGGATTTTATTGTTAAAGAGTGGTTTGTAGCCTCATTTGCATTAGGCGTTAATCGCTAGCAATTCCCCTCCTCCTAGCTCCTTCCCGAGTCTTGCAGCAAATTATTGATGAGACGTGCACATAAAACTCCAATTTCGTGACAAATAAAGAAGAGAAATCTTCCTTTTAATCGTGAAAGTTCAACTCCCAAAGTTTCAATACCTTTCACTCAAGCTAATAAAGCTACTTTTTCTTGTGGCAAACTAGCGACGCCCTAGTCACTGTGTCACCACACAGGTATGCCCAGGAAAATGCGCAAGTCCTTAATTATTTCTATCCTTAAGCGCGATTCAAAGGCTGATGTTTCGAATGTTAGCTATCCATTAGGGCGAATTCTTCCAAACAACTAACTTTGGGTTGGAGAATGGTGAAGAAAGTTTATTGCTTTGAATACTCTCTATTTTGAACTGTCATACCAGCTGACACGATATCCTGTTACGTATTTTACTTACCCAACGGTTGCCATGGTGACAATAGCACACCAAATACCCTGCGACCAGCCTCTCGTAAATAGCGGCGAGAACTGAGCTGGGTTCTTATACTTCTCCTGCAAAAAGAATGATTGGCCGACGTTTTAGCAACTACTTATACAATGCAACATCCTTATGTTGACGCTACCCTACACTAAGTTTGATGAACAAAGAGAAGAACAAAATACTTTTTAGCGCTAGTTGTTTTTCTTTTCTCTGTTTAGTTGTTTGATTCAGTGTTTTTTTTGCATTTTTGTTTGTTTACTTGTTCGTTTCTGCTTGTCTCTTTCGCATATTTCCCTGAAAACGTTGTTACGTCTGGCTTGCCTTACTGCTGCACATACAACATTACATCCGCCATGATATCTAAAAGTCCAGCTACACCTCGTTTGGGTAGGGTTTGATCAAAAGCTGACGATAAAATACAGCAATCCTAGTCTTCTCTTAAGGAACGGTTCACTGTTGGTTTCTAATGTTCGGAAACTCGTAGATGAAGCTGAAAAGTTTTTCTATGTTGTATTCGATTTAAAGTCTTCAATGAAGACCACATTACAGAGGTTTTGGAATGATTAATTACATTTTGCGATCTTATCAGGAAAAACTGAAACTGTTGCGACCTTCAACATCCTCTATTTCGGGTACATTTCATTGGCATGAAATTATAATTTGAACAGGTGTTCAAAGTCCTTACCACAGTCCACACAGCCAAACCAAAAACGCAATGTAATACAAACATTACAAGGACAACAGGCCAACGCTTGAAGACAGCGTATCCCAAGTGGCGAGCGTATACTCCATGGCTTGGCTTCCTTATGAGCACAGCTATCCCAGTCACCTCAACGACGGGGAGGAACTCCCACTCCCCTCTGTCAAAGGGTACATGAGGCGCCATACTAATCGGCAAATTCAACTGAGTGCGATCGTTAAGCGAACTGGTAATGTTATTAATGCTGGGCTTCTCTTCTCTAAAGACTATTTTAGTTGTTCTGTGTCCATGGCATATACCACACGTGTGAGTTATCATATCAGGCAGCAGTCCGGGTAATATTCCCGAGAGTCTTGTCCCGTCCGCATCGTTCTCCTGGAGAATCAATGGTGGAGTTTGCACCCAGTTAACAAAAAATGTCTTGGGACATCGGCAGGTCTCTGGAGGGATAGCAATAAACAGACTGTGTCATTTAATCGATTATGATGGAAATCATGATTTTGATGACGATCATTATCACTTTCAGATACATTTATTTTACAAACGCTTGTTGCACATGAGATATATATCTCTTTGGCAAAAATGTTTGTCTGAAGACGTATGAAATGCCTGGGTATAAACATCGACCCTAAGATCAAAATCCAGTCATTCAGAGCCATCACCGAAACAATCTTACTCTATGGAAGCCCTACCTGGACTTTGGCCAAGAGAGAGGAAAAATGCTTGATGCAGGCACCTACACCAGAATGCTTAGAGTAGTTCATAACCTCACTTGGAGAGACAAGATACTTTCCGTGACAAGAACTACGCTGCGCACTGACTGGTAGAGGACGTCGAAATGTCACTATTGTGGGCACCCTTCTCAGAGATTCAGGTATAGAGAATGCCTCTCAGTTGGAGAAGCTAATGGAAAATCATGCAGAACGGCGTCACCTAAGCGTCCCTATGCTGTGACGATGGCAACGACCAGAACGAACGAAATACATGAAATATTGAATGGCGGAGAAAAACATGAGGAAAACTTCAGAATTAAATAAATAAATGAAACGGTTTGTATAAGCCACACGGATCGCCCATGAAAATTTCGCCCCTGTTTCGTCCTGGATATTTTGCAGCAAAAGCCTTGCAAAACATACAGAATTTCGTCCTTTAATCAGAACTTTAATCAACTAAGGTATTCTTCACTCACCCACGAATAAAGCCTCGCTGTACGGTCCAAGACCTTTTTCAGTTAGTGCAGCTACCTGGAGGCTGTAGGTTGTGTATGTCTGAAGACCCTTTATTTGATAATCAAAAATTTCCCTGGGCTTCAGAAGATCCACGGGTTCCCAGGGTACCAGGAAAAATTGATCATTCCAAGTCTTGTTTTCTTTGTGAGCAGTTTTGTTAACTTGAAGGCGTATGGAGTAACCTCTTGGGGCCCCTTGCCAGGAGGAATAAGGTAACGCCTGCCATGACACACGGATCTTAGTGGGGCTCGAGTGGTTACGCGGCATGATACTCGCGGGAGACCTGCAGGGAACTGTGAATTGCCAACATAAGTGAGTTAAAGCTACTAAAATATGACGTTATTACAACATGAAATTCCAACTGAAGGGTAGGATAAAAGGCGAAAATTTCTGTGGTTACGAGATGACACCATAAATAGCATACGATTAACCACTTTTGTCTTTCGATACTTGTAGGAAGGAAAATAAATAAACAAATAAATAAATAAGTAAATAAATAACCCATGATCTTCAGTCCTTGCCTTCTCCCGGTTGGAATCTGAGTCTGTTAAAAATGTCTTAAGTCAAAATAAAAGGATGTTGTGAGAATTAAAGGGAGAGATCTCAAGTCATTTTTAATATGAAAGTAACAAGCTACAAGAGATGTTTGTATCGACAGAACGTCAAAATGACGGTCCAGCTTTCTTTGAAAATACTCTACTAGCGAAGTGCAAATAGAAATAAGTGCCCTCAGTCGCGGATGGCAAGGATTGAACAGATTGGAAACTTAACAAAGTGGGGCCGCTGTTTTTCAAGTTTTTCTTGATGCAAAGGAAACACCACTAGAAAACGGCTTTGTTACGGCCTCCTTTTAAAAATTACTTGATGTCTCTTTCTTGGTGTTTTATTACTCATGCGCAGCGAGCGCATGAGTTAAGGTTTCGCCTTTTGCTAAAAAAAAGTTTAGTTCCTTCCGAGTGATGCGAAACCGAGGTGTTTGATGCCTAGTCTGTTCGTTACCCAATAGAGCCAAGGCGCCATACATATGCGTATGAGTTAGGCTATTTGAAGCCTCTTACTCTACTTTTAATTGAACTCAACTTTTGAGCTCAAGGCATGAAAACATCCGTGACACAACTTCTTGAAGAATAGTTGTTAATTCTTACATATAACGTGCAAGCACCGGCTATGAAAATGAGGATTCGTTTACTCACCATCCTGATCTGTCATTGCAGAGACGCAGGGCGGTTTCTGCCCCACTCCTGCAACGGTATCCAAATGAATCCTAACACAATACCGTGTGAACACTTCAAGACCTCTAATCTCCACAGACTGATTTGTGGTATTCACAGTTATATTTTGTGCTGTTTCGTCACCTTCCTTGTAATAAACAATTGTAAAGTGTTCATTTGGCCAGCGGACAGGGCATTCAGACTTCCACTTCACTAATAGGGAAGTTGAACTGGTGTTGCGAACTTCAATAGGTCGAACTGAAAATTAAATTTGAATACAGTGAGAAAGATGTCGTAGTTCAACCTGCATTCAAGATAACACATTTCTTTTGCTCTCGTCAACCTGTCAACTCTTGTTAAGGCTCTCAGAAAGACACAGAGTGCCGTGTTTATGAAGAATCATTCCATTCAATAAATAGAGACGACACACGGTAACGGCAACAGCAATAGCAACGGCAATGACAACGGCAACGAAAACGCTACCATTTGTAAATGGTTTGAATCCAGTGAGCGACTTAGCCTCAGCTTGGCAACACCGGATCGTCTACGAAAGTGCTATCGGGAGAAGGACTGTTTGAGAAATAATATTGACTGACGTTTCGACAGCATCAGTGGAAGTCATTACCAGCCGGCATTACTTGATTCGAATGATAACTTCGAAGCTGCAGTCATTATCACCAATGCAGTCCTTCTCATGATTGCACTCTCCCGGAAAATCTTTTGTTATTCCCTAACATGTTTATTGTGGTAATACTAACGCTGATACCTGGTGGTGGGTACTTGGCCAGGAAGTCTTTGCTTACAGGCTGACTGTTGTTCCCGGTTGGGAACCTTACTCCAACAGACATGTGATAATCTCCTCTATTTTGTGCCCAGATCACCTCGAGAAGGTAAAAATGATCCTTGGTCAGATTCACTTCATTGGAGTTCTCACTGCATACAAATGCAAAAGTATAAAATATCAAACTTCGCGCTCGTTCTTTAATCCGATGATAATGTCTACATCTTCCCCTTTAACTGTTTCTTTGACCGATGGCTCTTAGGATAACAGACCTTTTCAAGGATTTTCAACTTTTGATATTTGGCTATGTAACGAAAATGTGTCGACACTGATGGAAAGAACATCGTAATCAGCAAAACAGCCAAGTTTGGGAGTCGTATCTTTAAGAAATCCCAAAGTATAGATTCGCAAAGTTGGAAATTTTACACACGTTTGTAAGGCTGGGGCAAGTTTGTGCCCTCAGCATACAAACGTCGACTGTAAAATTGTCGAACCATATTTTCGCTATTTGAAAGATTTAGCCGTTTTGCGAATTTTTAGGGTTCTTTTTCTAGCAGTGTCGATAGATTTTTCAACCTGGTCAAAAGCACTGAAAAGTTGAAAAAAAAAAAAAAAAAAAAAAAAAAACCGTGGTCTAGGTCTAGTTACACTTCAAGTTAAAAGTAGTCGGTAGGATCTTACTGAGTATACTGACAAGAAATGTGGATTTTTTCATTGGAATACATCTTCAATGACTGATACAATCATTCCGGTGAAGATGAGAGTAATCATCGCAGCTATGAACACTATACTTGAGCAGTAGTAAAAATAAATCCTGAAAAAAATTAGCCTTATACGGGTGTCGAACCCAATATCAAGGCAATTGGGAACAGGACAGTTTGATGGTTCGTAATGAACCCGTGAGTGATGAAAAAATGTCGACTGTTAATATATGGATATCATATATATTCACAGTCACAATGACATTCACAATCATTCCTGTTGCGTTTTGTAAGCATAGGGTAAAACGAAAGCAGTGGCAACAAATCTCAGTAATCTCACAGCTCACGCAAAGAAGCAGCCATCAATTTTCAGTTCACAGTTAAGTCTTACCGAGAAAAGAAATCAAAATGAAAAAAAAAAAAAAATTGGAATACATGGCGTCCCTCAAACGTCATATAATTTGAAAACCCTAAGAAGTGCAGGAAAACAAATAAAGTCTACATCATCTCTTCATTGGACAAAGACATCAATCCCAGCGTAGTCAATCGAACGTTCGGTAATCGAACTCAGTTGAACTCCAATCGTTCGATTGACTTCGATTGGGTTCGGGTAATCGAACATAATCACCCCAAAATTTTGTTAATCGAACACAATCGTACATTCGGAAATCGAACATAATCAAACTTCAAATCGAACGATTCAACAATCGAACATAAAACCAGTTTCATCTGATTTCAAACAAGGTGATGCGGTCAAATAATTCGTGTGCTGGCTTCAATTTCAAACACGAGTACACAATCAAGATGTCGGATAGGGCGGAAAACGTGAAACCCAGCTTGAAACTGACAATTCAGGAAGCGGTGGTTAAAGGCCACCACAAATGTTCTTTCCTCGTCGGCCGTCGTTTGGTCATTGACCGACAAAGGTGAAGTGTAAGTCTTCTGCCCGTCATCGTCTTTAAGCACGGCCTGTTATTACGTACAAATATGTATCGCTGTGTATGCTTTAAAGTTTGCGACTGATAGACCCAGAGATGATCCGAGAGGTAGATGGAGGTCTAGAGGTGGAAATAATGTTCCAGTGAGTAGAAATAAAGCCGCGTCCATTTAGTTCGATTGAGTTCGGTAATACAACTCACGAGTTCGATTAGTGGAACTCACCGAAAAGTTCCAGTTCGATAATGTTCGATTGCCGAGCCAATCGAACAACATTCGAAAGACTGGGTTCAGTTGAGTTCGACTGATTTTTAGTTCGGTTTCGTTCGATTGACTACGCCGGGATTAACTCAGGCCATTCGTCAAGTCCGCCACACATTTATGTTCTAACACTGTAGAAAAAAAAAAAGGTGAAAAATTGAATACCTTTTCCATCCTCTGTAATTTGTGTAGGTCTTGATGCTTATTGACGTTTTCAGGTTCTCTTGCGCCCAGTCTGTGCTGATGCGCAGCTTACAAGAGTCATCACAAGCGATGTAAAACACGTACGTCCCAGTCTCTGGTGCGAGGAAGTATGTACGCAATCGCTGACCAAAGTTCTCTGACTTCCTTTGGTTTGGAATGTCAAGTGATTCAATGGAAGTCGTGTTGGAAGGACGTTTGAGATAAAACTGTGAGCCACGGATGTTATTCCAGCTTTCAACCTCGACACCAAGAATCTCTATAAAGCGAAAGTTTAAATCAGGCTTGTGATGACAGTGGCGATTTATCTAGCAAAAAATAGAGTACTTTTTAACCTTGCCTGCGCCGCAGACGTAAACTAACCCCGGTTAGTAACGTCTGCGAAGCAGTGCCAAATTCCTTGTTCTGTACCAGAATTTGATTACATGCTGTGATTGGATCGTCAACAAAAGGCTTTTGTTGACGAGCCAATCATAACGCGTACTCAAATTTTGGTACGGAACAAAGCTGCTGCTTCGTTAAGACGTTACTAACCGGGGTTAGTTTACGTCTTCGACGCAGGCTATTTTTAACCGAGTGTCGTAAAAACAGAACCAAAACAATTGTTCTGACAACAAACACAAACAGCGCGATGGACCAATCAGAATACGAAGCAATTACACGTAGCCGGTTAAAAAGCGCGGAAAAATGCTCGCGTGCGAGTCACAATTGATTTTTGTTTTGCTTCTCATTGGTTGAGAAGGTGGCACGAGTTTTGCCAGCCAATCACATATCGAAGCCACTGTACTGACACTATAACAGCTTTAATTTAAACTAACAAATTTATTTATAAACAAAAAGTTTTTCACTGTGCACAGTGACAAGACAATATACAACAGAGACCAAAAAACCACTTCTGCACCTGAAATGGCCAAGCTGCAACCAAAGTCAGAGCTGAACCAATTAAACCACGATCCAAGAAAGGAATTCATTTTCAATAACCACCCTGTCTATCTGAAGGTGATTTATTAAAAGCTTCTCAACCGGGAAATAATGATTAACAAAGCGAATTTCAGCCAATTCCCCTGAATTTTATCCAATGTATCGTATGAAACTCTAGAGTTTTATATAAAGTTTCTTAATTTGAATATTTATGACTCAATCACCGTGAACAATGAAGTTAATATTATTTATTCCATTTTAGATGGAATAAATGAGTTTTGAATATTTATTGCGGGCTTAACAATTTGGACAACCCCAAAATATATATCACAATGAAAATTATTGGTTTGTATGGTGGTACTGGGGTATGTACTGTATGGTAGTCGTTTTCAGTCAAAGTGCCTTGCAAACAGAAACACATGGTCGGTATAGGTCGCGTTCCTTTTAGGAAATCATTTTCAGATTTAGATAATCCAGATTGTTCGGATTTTTCTACTAGCTGGAACAAAAATCTGAAAAAAATCCATCCACACAGCGAGAGGCCTGGAAACTTGTTTTTGTTGATGGCGGGTTTTCTGAGAATGCCGCTCGCTTTGCTCTCCTTGCTGGAGGATCTCAAATGGAACGAAAATCTGAAACCAGTTTCAGTTACCAATCCAAACAATCCACGTTCGGAGGTGGATTGTTTAGATTGCAATCTAAGATTGGTTTCGCCATAAATGGAACGGGAAATCTAATTTTCGATCGCAAAATCCGGTTTTAGACTGGTTAAAAGGAACGCTACCATAGAGACGTATAGCAGGTTTTATATGAGTTACAGCGTGCGGCGCGATCTGTGCACGCTAAGGAACATTTTTTGAGGGACTAACCGTCCCTAAGGTTTCTCTACCCTCTATTAGAAATGGAAAATAGCTATACATAGTTTTCTTCCAGTTAAGAAATTGTTGCTATTACTGATTATTTAAGGTGGCTGGTACCGGTTTTACTCGCGTGGAGAGTCTGGCCACTAGCGCGCGCGTCACACCTTGTACGCGCGAGATTTGAAGAACGGGAAAAACAAAAACAAATATGGCGGCGCGAGGCTTTCTTCGAGCAAGACTACGTTTGTCCTGTTCAAAAAGAAATTCGCATTTATCTGAGGCCTTATGTACTCGATCGACTTCAGTCAATTCAATTTACATAGGAAAATTTGTTTCAGGAGATTGATACTGTATATTAAAGTTCCAAAGAGATACTTTCCACCTCTACTGTGATCGATGGAGTCGAGAACCGGGAGGATAAGGAGCCGGAAAGTAATTGTAAAACTACAAAAGTGGGATAGCACTTCAATTTTACTTACAGGTAATACATCTCAACATTCTATTATTTCTATGCCTCACCACCTCCTGTTGTTTGTCTCGAATCATATCTGCGCTTGTGTCAGAATAATTGCATGCAGTTGACATGTGTTCTCAGGTGTTCTGCGAGCAATTTAGTCAATTCCACGCTTTCGCTTGGTGTTATTTAACATAAACATGCTTAGTCATGCCACAAGTAGTGGAGAAGATCTTTTAAGTGAGCCCAAACGCTCGGCCAAACAGTAAAACAACAACTGTGTACTATTAAAATCCACCGTACTGAAATCAACTCAGCGCGTTCTCAGCGCGTGGACTACAAACAAAGCGTGTACGCGTAATGGTTAGCGGCAGTCAGCAAAGCGCATGAGCAAATATCGATTTTTTGAAATGCGCTAAAACGCGCGTGGAAATTGCTCAACCCACGAATGTTTTTGCAAGAAAGCGAGCGCGGTGACCCCCTCTTTTTATTGTTTCAACATTTTTGTCTTGTAAAGAGGAAACGTCACACAAAATTCAAGAAAATTCAATCAGAGAAATTTTACATAAGTCATAAATTGCCTTGTTTCACGTTTATAAAAAATCCGCTAGATAGAAAATTTTTAAAAACATTTTGCAGTTTTATTTTCAAATGGCAAAAGTAATCACGTGAAAAAAAATTGGGGTTTACCGAGTTAGTTTTCAAATTAAAAGTGTCAGAAGCTTAAATGCAGCTCTGAATAACCCTCAAGTACCGTTGCCATGGTAACAGCTGATGACGTAATAACAGTTATTTTTGGTCAACGACTAAATGTATAATTTGATCATGCAAAACTTTCCTTACGGCCTCGGTTTGCCTTTGTGTTCTTTTCTCTCAAAGTTTACGTCGTGAAAAAGCTGAAAACCGGTGCCAGCCACCTTAAAAACTTTAGTTGCCACCAGATGTTTTCTTTAGCCTTCTGTTTCTTTTCTTTTTTATGCTTTTACCATGAGCTGTTCTTTTTTATGTGGGTAACCATGGTTTAATTCCCATCTACATAAGCTTCAATGTCTAAAAACAGTTTTGATTTTATTAGTGCATTGACAAGGAGAGAAACAGTAAACAAAACCAAGACATTAAAATTCAATGGATACCTAAAGCAGATGTCGCGGTACTCGCATAAAGCTGCTGGTTAATTATGTTTTCAGCTTCACTGGGGGCTTATTTCAGTCCATTTTAGTTTGTTCAACTTACTTAGGAGCAAAAGAAATCGCTCTTTCATCACTGATAACGAGATTGGCAAGAGACACATGCAATAAATACAATTTCATGAAATAATTTCTTAGCTTCTCTTCTTCTGTGGTATTCTAAATCATACATCATAAATACGAGATATTAGTCGGATGTAGACGTATTCATAAGTAGCATACATAACATAACTTAGTCGCTTCAAATTTCAACCGAAAAAAATCAGCACCCAACCGTTTATCAATTAACAAGTGAGAATTATGCCCGCTCTGGTATAATTTAGAGATTTTTTTATCATCTTGAAAGAAAATATTGGAAGCGAACAATCTGCTCTTATCTGTGACGATGAAGACGAATTGAAATTTTTACCAAAGAGTGATAATGTTAAATTCTTATACCAGTCGACTTTATTTCGGTAAATTTCTTACCTTCAGGGTAAGTGCATTTCTTCGTAGCAGTGAGCGGTCCAAGTCCAGAGAGAAGTACCTGTTCATTGAAAATTAAAGAAGAACACCTGTTACGACCGGTCCCCTATTTTACGGTTAAGAGTTGATAGACTTAAAACAAAATATTGAGTTGAAAAATTCACAAACCTACCAAAACTTTCCACATGCGCGAAAGGCATTCCATTCGGATCAGCAAAACCTTTTCCAATATTTCACCTGAAAGTGGATAATAAATTTCAAAACTTCGCTTATAGAGTTTCCAAAACAGGTTATATCTTATTTTCAAGTCCTTCAGTATTTTAGATTAGATTGTCTTTGTTTATGAAGACCTGCTCGATTCGGTGCATATATAATAAAATGATATTCCTTTTAAGTTAATAAACCCACCTTCAGCAACTGATAATTGCAAGCCCTTCCAGCACAGCAACGCTGTTTCAATGTTTTGCAAAACTCTCCTCTGGTCCTTGTATTTTGAGAACTAATTTAGGCGCCACAATAGTGCTGTCAAATGGGGACAATATATCTGCATTTGAATTTGTTAACATGTTATCAAACAACCTGAACCAACTCTATATTTTCGTCGCTGAGAGTTCTGATTGGCTAAGAAAACATGACAATCAGCAGGTACACAGTCAAACGAAGGGCATTTTAGTATTTCTTAACTTTCCATGTTGCCTCGCGTGGACTTACCAGCAATTCCACATAATCACGGAAATTAATCCCATGAATTACTTGATAATCGAGGACTTGGATACGCATTCAAAATCGCAGGTTATGTTAATTTTATAGGGCTAATTTTAATGACAAAGATTATTATTTTTTGCTCGAACAAAAGTAAAAAGAAAAAAATCGGAAGTATAAATGCGGCGTAGGTTAAATTAATACTCTCGTAATTTCAAGCTGGGTATTAAAAGCAAGAAATTAAAAAATAATGACCAGGGCGCTCACAACGCGATAGATTTCCAGATGAAACGGACTTCGTAGGAGAACTGAATAATGATATTTTTTGTTTCATTCTTTTTGCTTTGTTTTCCCTTTTTACCAAAGGAAATCGTAACTATACTGTTAGCCTGAAATAACCTTCCACGTAACTGTTCAGAAAACACGGTGCAGAAAGAAAGGAAATTCATTGCAAAAAATAAAGAGGAAAATACATAGGATTCTGATTGGTAAATAAACAAGGGCACTCACAGAGAGCCAATCAGACGCGACCTCTGAATGGTGCAAAGTTTTAATGTAGTGAAGAATTGCGTGCAAAAATAATGGCTGGAATTTTGAGAAGCTAGGTTTCTTTGACGACCGCAACATCAATCGACGAGCTTAAGAAAAAGGCTCAGTGGGATCACTACGAAACTGCACTGTTTTTGGACTGTCTGTTTAGAAAAGTGTTGTCTAGAGAACAGAAGGGAATTCCCGATGAAATGAAAAATAATTACGAGCCGGCTGAGCTTAAGGCTTTGCTCGCTTGGCTGTCCTTGGCAAGCACCCAAACAAAGCTCGACGAGTGTCAGAAATGAGGAGGAAGAACTTCTCCAGAAAAGCAAGAAACCGGATGTTAAACCTTTTAAACGGCTTTCCCATTTTCTCGAAAGTTGATCAAATATTGATTGAAAAATTCCTTGAACTGTTTAGCCGGCTTTTGCTGCTTAAAAACTTTAATAACATTGACAAACCTGTTGTTTTGTCTGTACGCGTGATAATATTTGCAGGGTTTGAATAAATTATTTTTGCATATGATTCACCAGCGTTAATTCTGTAATTATGTAAGCTATCTCACAATTTATTAATCATATCCAATTTAAAAACACACGATTTATCTCTCGCAATATGGAATAAATCTGCACTTATAATTTTTTTTCAAAGACCACAGAAAGCAAACTTTGGCAAATTTATCCGTTATTATTTGTTCCAAATTTTATTTGAAATCATGTCATTACCTACACAAATCAAATCTAAGCTGTTGGTAAGGAAACGTTTGAGCTTAGATTGGTTAAATCAATGTTTCTCTGGCAAAGTAAGGGTCACATGCAGCTGCAGTGCCACAATTATCTGTTCAAGCCAAGACTGAGAAACAATACACCGCTCTTTATGGCTTGAACATTCCTACAATGAGCGTAAAATAAAGTTAACTCCCTGATCGCTTGTACCTCTTAAAAACCTCTAATTTCACTGCATCTTTATAGGCTGGACCTATATTTTTTAGGGCTAGGTTCTATTACTTTATTATTTGCTTATTGTTTTTCGAACCAATCTTGTGAGGTCATGAAAAATAATACAGATCGGCTGGCGCGTGTGTAGTGTGCTTGAGAAGAAGTGAATCATTTCTGCAAACTCGTTGAATTTAATTTGAAAGATTTTGGGTCCAACAAACAAGCTGCATACAGCAGAATGACCTGATAAATGTAGAAACGGAATAAGGTCCATGAAACCGGTTGAACAGCAATAGACGTGGGGATTTCCTTTAAGGTTCGCGAAGTGTGGCAATGTCGTCCTAAAATATCGCCCTAGAAGCTACCTACCGCTTGGCTCAGTTGGTACAGCACCGGATTACCGCGGTACTGGAAGTCTCGGGTTCAAACGCCGGCCAACTGAGGAGAAAGTGCTGCCTTTGTAATAACATCTGCAAATGATTAGAGGTTCTAGTCTTCTTGGATGAGGACGATTAAACCGTAGGTCCCGCGTCTCACAACACTTGTTCATTAAACTCTATGGGACGTTAAAGAATCCACACACTGATCGCTAAGAGTAGGGGATTTAGTGTCCCCGTTACTGTGGTCTGCCCTATACTACATATAGCACATACTCCATATATACCACATATCTGGACATGTTGTAATATACTTGCTACTCTAAAATACGAATTCAAATAAAGCGTACAATGA
Organism: Pachyseris speciosa; assembly: GCA_016490735.1. Classification (NCBI taxonomy): domain Eukaryota; kingdom Metazoa; phylum Cnidaria; class Anthozoa; order Scleractinia; family Pachyseridae; genus Pachyseris; species Pachyseris speciosa. The sequence continues at coordinate 200,702 of JAEMWC010000769.1, read as the reverse complement.
TTTTGATAATATGATGATGACGTAGGTCACAATTTGTTGGCGGCCGCCATCATAGTGCCAACTTGGATTTCGAATCTTGATTTCTCCAAAAACCTCTAAAATCCATCCAAATTGATTCAAAAATGTTCAAAGCTATTGAAAAAGGCAACGTAACAATTAAATTAGCGTCAATAATACGGCTACAAATTAAATCCCCAGGATGCTAAATTTTCAATAGCGTGGCTGTCTAAAACTCCCGTTACCATAGAAATATCTAGTCACATGAAAAGTCAAATGCCATATCAAATTGTTGGCAGTAAAATTGAAGCCCTATTCGTGCTTTGCCACTAAGTACATTGCATGAAAACATTACGAAAGCTATAAAAGCCAGTGGGGTCACTTAGTGCCCCCAAGCGCAAGCCTACTACTTGGCTCTACACAACTTAGAGCGTCGTTAATATAAAACCATTTTCCGAAAAGGAGTATTCAAGGCAAGGAACGGACAAAGAACGTACCTGCTAAGTAACAACAGTAACAAACGTGAGGGCCTTGCACTCAAGCTACAGCAGAATAATACGCTGAACGACTCGCGAATCAGACGCAATAGGGTCAAGGTTACTGATCCACAGAACCCCTCACATGGCCGAATGACACAATAATCACCTTTGTCTCCTCCAGGTCTTGGCGAGCCCGACACAAGATTTGCAAGAAACTAAATTTATTAAAAAAAAAGCCCCTTATGCCTCTCGTGTTGATTTTAATTTAGAACATTCAAGTTACTAAGAATTAGTAGAGTGATATGACTTTGGACCAATAAGAACAACGCATGTGGTCCGTGATTGACGTATACTTAGTTCTGCTAAATGGCAATCGGTGACGTCCAAAAAGTGCACCTGAAATACTAAACAAACATTTCTCTTTTTCCACTAATGGTTTTTCTTTTACTCTTCCACTAGTCCTCCTACGAAGACGCTCTTTGGGCTCGTGACGACTCAAAGAGCGTCTGCATAGGAGGCTCCTCTGCCACTCGACGCCCTAGTTTCGCATGAGCGTCCTTGTACACTGACCAATTGAAATCTAGCAAACGGTGTAAAGAAAGTCCACCTCCATTTCATCGTGTAAATTTAAATTAAATTTGGAAACAACTGGTACACTTTGGTGCGGTAACGTGTGAGAAACATTTTCGCCAAATCTCGTTAAAATTCAATAATTGTAGAGAGAATACATGCAGAACATACACCCCGAGTTTTTAGCCTCTTAAGATTTGCACAGTTTTCACACCTCATCGACGGTACTGCCAAAACGATAATACCGCCGACCAATAGAGGCCAACTGAGGAATCCCCTGAAGAGGATACGTAACAAACTTGCCTCATTCATTCCAGGGAATTGATTCCACGTTCAACAAAAGACGGAGTATTTGTCGGAAGTTATGATCGGGAGAAATAGGTTTCGTGCTGCAAATTCGTATGATAATATAAACAAAACCCACCGACTGGAAACCGGTTCAAATTTTCATGTAAACAAAATATGCACTTCGACCGAATGAATTTTACCTCACGCGAAAAATGTCGAAAGACTGCTAGATCCCTCATTGGAATTACCGGGATCTAGACGCCTTTAGCTATTTATTAATTGTTTCCGAAAATGATTTTTTTAGCGTTTCTCCCCGTCGTTTACTTATTTAGCAATTTTTTTTTTGCCAATTGCTGCATTAATTATTTTCCTCTAAACAAAGAGCGCAAAACTCAAATTTTGAAAAATTTGATCCCCGAAGGTTTACAGTTACCTTAAATCAACCAGTAACAGCATTTACCTTTAAACTGATAAAAAGAAGTTAATTCCAAAGGCACATTTTCTTGTTAGCGTCAAAAAAGGCCTGCATGTGTTGCTTACATAGCCACTGATTTTTTTAATTAAAGTACTGTCAAAAGTAGTATCTACTTACAGCTTAAAATATCCGTTTCTTATCAATATTCGTATATCACCACTGTATGAATGGTCACTAATGGCCGTGATAACTAAATATTGTCGTTTGAAGTCAATTATATGTGGCTGCTGGAATTGTCAAAGCTTCTGATAGAGACACAATTTGCAGACAGCAGATATTGGGCATGAAAAATGCGGCTTACGTCTTCTGCATTAATAATAACAAAGAAAACAGCGAGGGAATATAATTCAAAATTAGAATTTCGAGAAATGATATTTTATTATCATGAAAGCTTCAATGAATTTATTTACGCACTTCTTACTAGGCTCTAATCAATAGAATTTTCTTCAAAGCTAGCCAATTAATAGGCAATAACCAAGAGAGGATAAAGATATCTTTGTAAAGATATCTTTATCCTCTCTTGGCAATAACTAAATACACTTATGATAAAAAATCCTCAATAAAGATGGCATTATTTTCTCGCTTGTGAAACAGGTGAATTTCGCAGGTTTAAGGGATCCTCTTTCAAACTGTCGTGCTTTAAAAACCTTTGAAAACCGAAAACGTAAGCTAACAAAAATGGATAACGGGATAAAAAGTCACGAAAAACTGCTGTTTCTGGCTTTTACTACTTATAAATATGACTTTCAGCGAATCTGCGACTGAAAAGTTGAAAATCGATTTAGGTTTTACATTTAATCCAGACGTCGAATATTATGCATAGATTAAAGTAAATTATTGCCCCCGCAAGGTTTTGGCCCAGAGGCCAAAACCCGAGGAGGTATCATTGTATTCCGCGCGTATATATACAAATTACATACAGTATTATGGTATATGAATAAAGGGGATTAGTTTCTAAAGAAACTGTGGTGCTGCGTCGGTGGGGGAGTGAGACACGAAAATATAGTTTATCAACGGAGTTGATAATGTAAATTGACCACCATACAGGGATTCGATTACCTGACGTTTGGAGCGTTAGCCCGTTTTCGGAGCAAATCGAGGAATATCTGTATATAACCCATACACAACTCACAATTCCTCGATTCGCTCCGACGAAGAGCTAACGCTCGAAACGTCAGCTAATCGAATCCCTAAACTGTGGTCAATTTACATTATCAACTCCGTTGATAAACGAAATTTTAGTATTATAATATAGTCTATATACCGGACGAAATCTCGAGTTGGCTGAAATGAGCACTCTGACACTTGAGGTTCTGGGAGTTGATGACGTTTCAACAATTTGAACGTTCGAGGCTTACAACCGAATTCAAAGTCAGCTGTGAAGTTGAATACCAGACACGCAACATTTCAAGAGACCCAGTTTGTCAGTTTGTAGCTGAATAATACATTGTGTATTGCTGTTTACTTATAATTATAAGGTTTTTTGCTGAAGGTGAGAAATTTTTCAGAATGCTTTATGAATTCGATTTTCGAGAGACGTGGAATTTACTCTTGTGCAGTTGATTGCTGTTTGGTTTTCTCACCTTTCCGCGAGAATGACAAATGAATGCAAATGAAAGTTTTCTTACAAGCAGTCTACTATTATTCTTAACAGCCGGGGCAGTTTTGGTGTGAACTATTACTAGTTATGATTCATGTATTACCCACAATTCGCCAGGATTTCCGTGAATGCCATGCGCAAAAGAGTCCCACAAAAAGGCTCGAAAAATGGAGGGAGCTGAAGGAATGTGCAGTTCTTGCTTTGTGAAGACAAAATATACGTGTTTGACGTTCGATAATTACTTTTGCATGCGGTTCTCGGCTTTCGAAATGGAAGAGGGCACTCCTAGCTGGAAAGAGAGAAAATCTGTGGCTTATTGTGAGTCGTGCTTCAATGAAACGATGAAAAGACGCGAGTAAAGTGAAGGCCAACATGACTCTGTTGGTAAAGAAGATATTACTTAAAACAAGCCACATTCGTAAACAAAAAGGTATTTATTAAGTCGATAGAGCGCTTTTCAATTGAGTGTCGTAAAACCAAAACCAAAGCAATTACTCCAGCCAATCACAACAGAAGTAAGCAATGAAATGAGCCAATCAGAATACGAAGCAATTACATGTAGCGGGCGTAAAGTGCCGGTTGGTTGAGAAAGTGGCGCGAGTTTTCCTGGCCAATCACAGTGCGAAGCAATGCAAAACCAAAGCAAAACAATAATTACTTTCGACACTCAATTGAAAACCGCTCTATCTCCACAGTCGATTGTTTGGACGGCATAATTCAAGCTGAAAATTGTGTTGTACGAGGCGACATTTCTAGATGCGATTTCACCTTTGTTTGTTTATTTATTCTCACAGTAAAAAGTGCTGTTGATACCAATAAGCATGACACAGTGACAAGGAGGATGATGATCATGAAGATGATTTGAGTCTGAAAAACTGTGTTATCACTTTTCTTTGTTACAAAAGCATCAGCAAAGTGATTAAGCAAACGCTCAGTATACGTCGTCGTCTAGTGATTAAGTAGTTTAAGGTTGATTGCATATTCAACCTGCGTCTTCTGCTGTTACGAATCAGTTGTTGAATAATGAAAAGTATTTTCGTCGTCGTTGTCTTCTAAATTGGATAAGAAGCTGCCCGAGAGGAGAAAGGGAATATTGACGGCGGAGGGACTAAAAATAATTAAATTCGGCGCTATTAAATTCGACTTCTAAACCACATGTAGTATTTAATTATTTTAGTCGACTAAAATAGGAATTAAATTCGGCACATGTGAAATTCGACGTTTGAACCGGGCGTTAGAGAATTATCTGCATTCAGCCGTGTTTACTGAAAACTGACATGTAAAATTGCGAGCAAAAGTGGCCGATCGAATAAAAGACAGTCCTCAGGCAGCAGGTCTGCCAAACCGCTCCATTGCTAAAATATTGCCCCTCTTCCTCCCATTGGGAAAAGTGAATCACGCAACAATTCAGAACGTGCGGCGGCCTGGTACTAGCACTGTTTAACAGGTGTTTGCGTTGTACAAGGCAATTAATTAAGCTGCAAGTGTCGTTTCCAATTTTATCGCAAAAATATATCTATCTTTTTAAAGATGAAAATGTAATCGGCAAGCTCAGTTCTTCAGGCGGTCTCTGAGGCTACAGATTAAATATTAAACAATTTTAATAGTGACGTCGACGAGAGAAAATTGAAATAGAAAAGTGCGAAAAAAAAAATATGGACTCTAAACATGACTTAATTTCGGAAATTTCAGATATTTGTTTTGAACTGGAAGTAAAATCGAATTCTGGCAAATACGGAGTAACACATCGATTGATTTAAAATGTCTGATCTTAATGATCTTAGTCTTGGAAAGGTACGCAAGCCTAAGCAAGTCTCGTACACATAAACAGCAGGCCGTTTTAAAAATTGATCAGGTAAAGCAAATAGATCTGAAATATTTATTTCATAGCAAGAAATCGAGCATTGCTCAGTTTGACAGAGCAAAACTCGCTTCAAATAAGTGGTTTCATTTATAAGAAGATTTAAAGTCTCAGTTACAGCTGCCTTTCCTGTCCGCAAAGATATTTGTTTCACTTGTTATGGCAGGCAGCTGTCACAGACAGCTTGCTAAGTTTTGCTGTGTTGAGCCTATAGTCCGTTGGAATATGCCCTGTTATTGCACACCCCAGTCCAAATGTACTATCTAATATTGCCAAAACTAATGTCAACAAAAATATCTAATTTCTTAATGTCAACTTCAAATTCAAACTGGCTAGTTGGTTAGGCGACGGCGAGGTAATGACCAAATAGTTTTTACAACAGACTAGTTTGTCAGTGAAACTCACCAGAAGCTGCAACTTTTTGCCGGGAAGGGTAAACTAAATATCTTGTAGAAATCACAAAGCAGGCATAAAATTCGTGAGGAGACTCGAAAAGAAATCCAGTGACTGATTATTATTTTAAAACCCAATTTTTTTTTCTTCAAGACAAAACAAGCGATGACATGCAAATGTAAACAAATCATAAAAGATGTCTGAAACACAACGACAGAAGCCAAAAACACAATATTTGAATATTCTCATTAGGAAATTAAAATTTAGTAGGTGGTTTGTACAAGAGCTTTTAATGTACAAACTGAATAGATTTTGGCAGCGATTTTAAGGTAAATTGATTTAAATGCGGCTTCATTAAGAGCAAAACACCTCCCCTCCCCGCATGAGGCAACCTTTAGATCCATTGCAATCGCAATTAATTCACCGGAAATTACGGCCAACGCGTGGAACACCACACAAAACCAGAACGTGAAAATTTTTGAACGGTAGAAAACAATACCTTCAGAAATTCGGTGAGGGTAAAAGGAGGAATGAGTTTGCCGAATGGCATGTGGCATGACTTGTGGAATGGCATAATTATGCAGAATGTAATATATGCAGAATGACCCGAAGAAATTAATTCAGCTAAAAAGAGTTAATTATTCTACAGCCTATTGCCGAACTCGGTCACAAAGAAATGTTGAAAACAAATTGGTCAGGATTTGACCAAGAAATATTTGAGCTTTGAGCACTGCTCTCCACGGGGCTGTGATATAATTATTTTACAAATGAACTCTTGAAGTGATTAGATTTCTCTTGAGTTTGATTTGACCGGCCGGCAACTGGTATTATGAGGAGAAACATTTCAAAATTAAGCACTTCTCTCCACCGGGCTTGCTTTACACTTTTAATCTTTTGAGGAGGATTAGTTTGTTCGCGAATGATGGTCCCGGTTTGTGGTATTCACGAAAGAATCAGCGGTTCTGTACGGGTCCGCAAATGATCCCAGGACCGCAGATGATCCCGGACCGCAAATGATCCCCAAAATGGACCGCAAATGATCCCGGACCGCAAATGATCCCCATATTGGACCGCAAATGATCCCGAGCAAAAAATAAGGAATGGCATGGATTGATATAAAAATGACACACGAAAAACACGTTTTATCATTTTATGTGAATTATTCCATAGTTTTTTATTTTTTTTTCGTTTCTAGTGGGAAATGTGTGATCTTGCGTGACGTTCTGTCTGTTTGTTGATTTCAGGACGGCGGCTGCATAGTACAGTAATTGATTTTGTAACGACACTTGTTGTGATCGTGGACTGCGAGTTTCGTTTCTTTTCTTCTGTTTATTGTATTGTACATCCCAGGACGTTCGAGAACATGCTTAATCGGATTTCATTTCTGTCGGGTATATGATCAACGCTTCGGTGCATGTGCCCGATTTCAGTGAAAATCGAGCATGTATAAATTAGCCTGGAACTGAGGCTCCGTAGTGGGATTTTAAAGGAGCGAAAAGATGGATCGTGGCGAAAAAAATCGGCGAGCGAAGCGAGCCGCCAGTTCCCCGGTCGGATCGCTTCGCTCGCCGATTTTTTTTTGGCCACGTTCCTTCTTTTCGCTCCTTAACCCCACTGCGGAGCCTGGTCCCAGGCTAGTATAATTCAATTGTATAATCACAAATACAACCGAGAATTAAAATACACACATACCCGTAAAGAAATAACTGAAAAATTCCGCAGTTGATTTCGTTATCTTTTGAAATAAAAGTCTTTTGTTCACTGAGCACTCTCATTTAAAATTGTACCCAGAATACTAGAAGTGTTTCTTTCTCACATCCATGGGATCACCAGACTGGCCTGAGGCAGGCGAGAAACGCGGTGATGTGGTTGAAATCGGAGCAGGGGTCAAAGATCATCCGAAACTTGTCACCGTCGTGTGAACTGTGATTCCCACGCGTTCGGAAAATATGTCTAAACTGTCCTGTTCTTATTTCACTGGTATCGTTTGTGAACGTTCTTGGAGTTACTAAAGATAAGAACAAACACAAAGATCTCTAAAGACGGAAGGAAAAACGAGATAGGTTTGGATCCTGGTGTGATAACACTGATTGACTGCTTCACATCAGTTGTGTGACCACGTTTACCTGCCCTGCTTAAATTAGGCACATTTCAAAAAATAAAATAAAATATTTATGCTGAATTTGTATCATTTTAAATATGTTTGGAGGAATCTCCATGCAATGAAGCACCTATTTATGCCAGAATTTTGGCAGCTCAGGTACCCCATGGTGCGTGGCAGGTTAATTATTAACTGAAGTGAAATCACAAACTTTTGGTTTTTTCCTTCTCATATCTGAAATTATGGCAAAATTACATTGAATTTGTTTTAAGTATTACATGTTGCATTGATCTAGTTTCGGGCCCAGTCTGAAATGAAATATTCCTGTTAAAAACGAACAATGTTACTTTTGGATTAATTCACCGCATGCAATAATTTTTTTCAAGACGAAGACAAACTCACCGATCGGGCCCGAAACTACATTGGTTCGTCTACGAGTGATGAACATTCTTGCCAAATATCTCCGTCTTAAACAAAGTATTTTTCGAGTTATTTCATTTTCCCTGGGTCTTCATTAGGCAAGAAATCGAAATTCCAGTCCAATGTGTGAAAAATCTCGTCAAAAACCTGCAAAATGAGTTGTTTTGAGGAGATGAAAGAGATTTAAGCCTTTCACATTCGATTCCGCCATTTTGAATGAATTTCCGCTGCTGATAAGGCCTGCAGATTCAGTGAAACCATGAGGTTTTGTTTTGTTTACCCGTTGCTAGGTGGGTACTCGTCCCAGACTTCTGGTTTTGTCAAATTGTAGCCCCAGAAGACTACGGACAAGTTTCTGATCAAATATGGCGTCTAAGAAGATAAATAGCACACTAAAGATATAAACAGGCCTTTGAAGATGCTAAATGTGCACAAGAGTCAGCGAAAAAACAGAAAAATGAATGTGCAGCCTAGCAACGGACCCAATCCTCCACTCGAAAAGATTTTCGACTTCCGGTAAATGCACGAATTATAGCTTCGGAGTTCTCATCTCCTCAAAGGTATTTTGTCAAAAAATCTCTCTTTCTGCAAAATAGGGGCACCAACGAACAAGATAGCAAAGCATGGGTGAAAAATAAAACGTGTCAATTTTGCCGGGGCAAATTTATCAGATGATGATAGTTGTGAGCCATGATTTAAGGCTTTGATTAAAATAATCGCAATTCATGCCAATTCCCTATCCATACAATTTCACCTTCCATGCCATTCCTAATTTTTTGTTCGGGATCATTTGCGGTCCAACATGATGTAATACGGGGATCATTTGCGGTCCGGGATCATTTGCGGTCCAATCTGGGGATCATTTGCGGTCCGGGATCATTTGCGGTCCTGGAATCATTTGCGGACCCGTACAGTTCTGCTGGGAGCAAACGAGTTTTCAATTTTGCCGTCTTCAGCACCTTGTCAATTTCACGGCGCGGTGTGGGTCAAACTATAATCCATTTGGCAGGTTTGAAATGGATTAAATATAATTTTATTTTTCCGGGGTTGATTGTAAGAGATTTAGACCGGGAGTCTTAGGAACGGAGCCTCGTAGAGCTCAGTATAACAGCTGATTCAAGAGCAATTTAATCACCTGAAGGGTCCATTTGTAAAATATTTTTTTCAAAGTAAACCCCGTGGAGATGTACCGAACCTGTGGCGGGGGTATGGTCAAACTCACGAAAGATTCCTTTTAGTCACTTCGATTCAACCCATTCATTCTCACTGCCTGCTTTTATAATTCTCGTTTTACCTAAAAACAAACGGCTGTCAAAAAACTCTGCCCTACCGATTTCATGTCAACAGTTACATCAGGATGTAACGCAATCACAAGAGTTCGATCCGAGAGCAGTACTCATACTCGACACTGAAATATTTCTCGTCAAATTCTGACCAATTTGTTTACAATATTTTGTTGTGGCCGAGTTCGGCAACTTGCTTGCGATTATTATCTGTCAGTTAGGCTGTCAGACACGATCAATAATCGCGCGTTTCAAGATTATAAACAGTAGAATTATTAACTACAGAAAGGAAAGGGCGCGCTTTGAGTTAATTCATTTCTTTAAGTCAATCTGCATGTGTTACATTCTGCATAATTATGCCATTCCGCAAGTCATGCCACATGCCATTCCGCAAACTGATTCCTCCTTTTACCCTCACCGTCCGAAATAGTGGAGCTAAATCAAAGGTCTCTGTTTGGGAGGATACCTCCATAAGGGAGATGGCCAGAATTTCTTGTTTTAAAAGAATTTACCTAATAATAAAGTAACACTCTATCTTTTAATGGAATTGAAGATTGTCTGCACAACTGAACACCGGTGCCCACAAAAAATTTTCAATGCGGCATTTTAATCAGCATGGCTACGCGAAAGTCAAAATACTCACTAGCTCACACAGTGTACAATTGCTAAATGTAATTCAGATGAATTTTATACAGATGTTCAATAGACTGTCAGTGGGTTATTACAATTCAAAACATTCTATTAATTTTAATTAGTCGTAAAAATAAATTACCGCAAGCTAACCTCAGAATAGTCTTCTTAGTTCACTACGAAACGATTCGCCTGCCGTTAATGTAAACTCATTTGGCGCAGTTGATATATTTTTTTTTTCAAACGGGTGTCTCAAAACCAAAATTCTAGCAAACGCAACGAAGCAATCAATTAATTTCTGAAAGATGGCGTTATGCTTTTAGTTGGTTGAGTAAAATGATGTCAGTTGTTTCCTTGCTTGCTTAGAAAGAAACAATTCCCGTTTCCAATTACGTGATGATTGTTTAATTTCGACGCTTTCTGGAAAATTATTTAATTATCAAGTGAAAAGAATGCTGAGCAAAACTGAAACGCCCACTCAAAACTTAACTTGTTACAGCAATTTGAAAGTAAGGGTATAACGATACATCGAACTATCGATGCATCGCGATTGTATTCCGATAGCAATACATCGACTGCAAGTTGAACAATCGATAATAATTGCGATAGTTTCCTTAACTATCGCTAGTTTTTAAATGATCTCCTTTAGCATTTTCCTTGATTGAATAAATGCCTCTCCGTTTGATTCTGGGCTGTCTGAGATTATTCTGAAATCAAGGAACAATTTTACGTGCGTAAGCGCCGAAACAAACTTTCCCAAGTTTTTTTCGAAATTCGTCTCCAGGAACTTCTCCGAATTCAAAATGGTGGTTCAAGTATTTTGTTAATCCCCTTCTGGGGGAATTTCCTGGAAGGGCAGCTGCTGTGTAACAAACATGTAAGATGGGAGCGAGTCTTCTGAAATTTTGCCCTGGCCGAATGATATTGAAATATAGCGGAAATACAACAAACCTAACCGATCACGTGCGAATAAAACAAAGCTAAGTTAAATTTACATAATAAAAAATCCACTTGAATTGTGCAAGGAGTTTGGGATGAGGCAATTTTATTTTAGTCAGCTAAAATAGGAATTAAATTCGGCACATGTGAAATTCGACGTTTGAACCGGGCCTTAAAGAGTCGCCTGTACAGCTGCAGGAGCCCAGCCGTGTTTACTGAAAACTGACATGTAAATTGCGAGCAAAAGTGGCCGATCGAATTGCTGAACCTAATGCCTTCCGAAGAAGACAGTCCGCAGACAGCAGGTCTACCAAACCGCTCCATTGCTAAAATATCGCCCCTCTTCCTTCCGTCGGGAAAATCCGATGAAACAAAGTGAACCGCGCAACAAATTCAGAAAGTGCGGCAGCCTGGTACTAGCACTGTTTAACAGCTGTTTGCGTTTTACATGGCAATTAATTAAGCTGCAAGTATCCTTTCCAATTTTATCGCAAAAATATCTATCTTTTTAAAGAATGAAAATGTAACTGCAATCACTTCAAGTTATCGCAAGCTTTTTGAAGCGTTCTCTGAGGTTACAGATAAATATTGAACAATTCGAATTCCAACAACGACGTCGAGGAGAGAAAACTGAAATCGAAAAATGCGAAAAAAATATGGACTCTAAACACGACTTTTTTTTCGGAAATGTCAGATATTTGTTTTGAACTGGAAGTAAAATCGAATTCTGGCAAATACTGAACAGCACATGCGATTGATTAAAAATGTCTGGTCATAATGATCTTGGTCCTTGAAAGTATGAAATCCAAAGCAAGTCTCATACACATAAACAGCAGTTTATAAGAAGATTTAAAGTCTCAGAATCAAGCCTTACCTACCTTAATAAACTTTACAACTGCCTTTCCTGTCCGCAAAGAATTTTGTTTCACTTTGTTATCACAGACAGCAGTCACAAACAGTTTGCTAACTTTTGCTGTGTTGAGCCCGCTATAGTCACTTGGAATATGCACTGTTATTGTACGCCTTCCAAATGTACGATATAATATTGTCAAAACTGACAGATGCCACGCACAAACTGATGTCAACAAAAATATCTAATTTCTTAATGTCAACTTCAAACTGGCTAGTTGGTAAGATGACGGCGAGGTAATGACCAAATCGTTTTTACAACGGACAAGTTTGTCAGTAAAACTCATCTGAAGCTGCAACTTTTTGCCGGGAAGGGTAAACTAAATATCTTGTAGAAATCACAAAGCAGGCATAAGATTCGTGAGGAGGCTCGAAAAGAAATCCAGTGTCTGATTATTATTTTAAAACCCAAGACAAAAACAAGACAAAACAAGCGATGACATACAAATGTAAACAAATCGTAAAAGATGTGAAACACAAAGAAAAAGCGAAAACACAATATTTGAATATTCTCAATAGAAATTAAAATTTAGTAGGTAGTTTACACAAGCGCTTTTAATGCACAAACTCTGTAGATTTTGGCAGCGATTTTAAGTTGAATTGGTTGAAATGCGATAAGAGCAAAACACCTCCCCTCCCCGCAGGAGGCACCTTTGAGACGAAATCCATTGCATATAGCGGTTAATTCACCGGAAATTTGCGGCCAACGCTTGGAACACCAAACAAAACCAAAACGTGACAATTTTGAACGAAAAAACAAAACAAAACAATAGCTTCGGCAATTGTATGCTGTTCATAATGGATGTTGTCATTATAATGTATGAATTTGAAAAAAAAAAACATTTGTTTATAATTTACTCTCGAATTCAATTGGCACTAACTCTAGAATGTTACAATGTTAAATGCTTTGTAATTAAGTGAAAACCTATGTATGAATAATATAATTGAAAAATACGAGAAAAGTTAGTTTAAATAGTGGAGCTAAATCAAAATCCTCTGCTTGGGGCGATACTTCCATAATGGAGGTGGCCAAAGTTTTTCGCTTAAAAAAGTGCACCTAATAATAAATTAACACTTTATCTTTTAATGGAATTGAAGATTGTCTGCACAATGGAACACCGGTGCCCAATTTAAGTTTTGAATGCGGCATTTTAATCAGCATGGACAGAAATCGATCATGACTTGTTTTCAAGCTACGCGAAGTCAAAATACTCTAAGCACAGTCACAATTGTTTAATATAATTCAGATGAATTTTACACAGATGTTCAACAGACTGTCAGTGGGTTATTACAATTCAAAATATTCTATAAGCAGAGTAGGAATTTTACTTAGTCGAAAAAATAAATTACCGCTACCTAACCTCAGAATAGTCTTCTTAGCTCACTACGAAAATGATTCGCCTGCCGTTAATGCAAACTCATTTGGCGCAGTTGATTTTTTTTTTTCAAACGGGTGTCTCAAAACCAAAATTATAGCAAACGCACAATTTTAAGTTTTGGTGACTCACTAAAACACAAGTCCTTCCACTTTTTCCTTAGCTCAAACCGGTTACAACTACAGCAAATTTAAAACGGTTTGTTTGGAGCCATCACAGCCAATATCTCAGTCGCAAATTGCAAAGAAAGAAGAGAAAAAGAAAATGTTAATTATTGGCAGTTTATTTTATCACGGCCTATCGAACGATGTGGAAAACTGAATCTCACAATTTCACTCATTAATTCTTAAACAAAGTCAATGGCAGGTTGAACAATGAATGAATGAATGACGAAATGGAATGAATGAATGAATGAATAATCATCATCATAATGATCATCATCATCATAGAGGGGCTGCCAACACCATTGATTGATGTAACCTTGAATGAACTTTCATTGATTATCACTTAGCAACGACCAATAAGAGATTAGATATTCGATTACGCGATAATGACCGTTTCCCAGTATCCAATGTAGGGCCACCGTGCTGTCAAGCCATCCGTGGACTATGGGCTCTGGCAAATCTTTGAGCGCGTTCCTCACGTTGGTAACTAGATTGGCAGCCATATGAGCACTAACAAGCTCTAATCTGGGAGTTGTCAAATCTTTCTTCGCCAATCTAGCCTTGGCTGTCACCACTGTTTGTGGTAATCATCTCTAGCGGTATTGCTAGTGGCGCGTACGCACGAGGGACGACGATGATGGATAATTGCCCAATAATAATAATAGAGCGCTTTTCAATTGAGTGTCGTAAAACCAAAACGAAAGCAATTACTCCAGCCAATCACAACAGAAGTAAGCAACGCAATGAGCCAATCAGAATACGAAGCAATTACATGTAGCCGGCGTAAAGCGCGGGAAAATACGCGCGTGCAATTCACAATTGGTTTGGGTTTTGCTTCTCATTGGTTGAGAAAGTGGCGGGAGTTTTCTTGGCCAATCACAGATCGAAGCAATGCAAACCAAAGCAAAACCAGAATTACTTTCGACACTCAATTGAAAACGGCTCTAATAATAATAATAATAATAATAATAATAATAATAATAATAATAATAATAATAATAATAATAACAATAATAATAATAATAATAATAATAAATACTTGTATACTTGAGCCCAAAATGGTGGCCTACACTGCAGCTGACCACCTAGTTTGCAGCGTACATCTGATATTAGGCATCCATGTTATGTTAATTGACACCTGTCAAAACAAGGTATCCGCTGACCGGTATCACGTGATCATATCAAGGGCTCAAGTTAAGGGCTTTTAAGCTGACCGCTAACCAGGTACTGGTTTTCGATTGCATTGCAGGCTCAAGGCAGGTTAACTGAACCAAAAGGAGACACCTAAACCAAAACGAGGCTTAATTTTTCGCGCGCTTTCTGCAGGTAACACTCGCGGGCAAAAAGAGCCGATCTAAAGCACGCCCATGTCTCAAAATCTGACAGAAAATTCTCGAAAAGAGGTCCCCCCTCCCCCCGCCAAAAAAAAGTCAAAAATCAGCCCGCTTCACGCTTCATTGGAAAAGGAGATCTTCGTTCAAAGGCTGTAAACAACGAAATTTCGCCTTCTTGAGTAATTCTCGAGATTTTTTCTTTGAATAGATAAGAATCATCGTTTGGATGTTCCAAAAATAGCGAAATGTATTAGTTGGCTTTAATAATTTTATCGTGGACGGGTCTGCGTGCGAGGGATAAGCCCGTGTGGTTTCGCAAGCACTGTCTTCGTTACAATTTTCACATAAAATGTCTGTACAAAATATAAATAGGATCACCAACGGGATAGTTTAGTGAGTTGGCAATCAATCGGAACACAGACCTGCATAATAGTGTCCTTTGACACAGAATGTACGAGACGTTTGTTACTTGTCTAATTTCTTCAGCATGTGTAAAAATCATCGAAGAAACATGTGCATCGTGCTTTGTTTTCTTACTTTTCGTTGTTTTGTGGTTTTTGAACCGCGGTCAATTCATGTTGACTGCTCTAAATTGTAAGGTTCGTATTTCACTTGGTCTTTTCTACGGACATTTGTCTCAAAATTTTCTTCGCATTTTTCTACCTTACTGGAAGATGTTTGTTACTTGTCTAATTTCTCCACTGTAGCGTGGATTGTCTAGTATTCTGCAACATACACCTTTATTGATATCTAGCTGGCAATACCAGCAACTCCAACTACAACAACAACTTGTTACAAGCTCGGCTTTTTTAGGTACGCCTGGGAATCTAGAATATTCCGTATGATTACAGTAGATTCTATTTATATATTATGTTACGGATGA